>PDGT01000001.1:12880630-12895952 GCA_003671415.1 Megathymus violae
GGTTAGTGGGAAGGGTAAGAGTTGGTTACGTCGTAGAGCTACAATAAAAAAGTACGGTTCATTTTAACAACATTTTATGTATTTATTTTAAAGGTAACTAAGTACCTAGTAGTAGAAATATAAGCGAGTTTACTATCACTGCGGAAATTATACGTTATAATCGGTATAAAATAATGAAAAGATAAAATGAGTTATAACCTAACTTCAATTTCTTTTACAAAAGAGATTTTACAACTAGACTTAAATAAAGGTACCAGTCCTATTTAGCCAACTCAACCATCTTTTTTAATTTTCTAAAAAGTTTTATGTAATTTAGAAACAGATGTGCCTTATCTAAATCGTGTTGAAATCTATCTAATATCTAAATCATTAGTATTCGAGAATAAGCCACTATGACAGACAGACAGATGGCCACGATAGTGAATTTGTGTTTTTTAAAAACAAGACAAACAATTCAATTTCAAAATCATTTAAGAGTTTGGTAATTACACTTATGTACGTATTTTTTTGCTTCTGCATTAATTTACATACGTCAAATATTAAAAACAAAAAAAACATCTGGCATATAAATTTCAACTCAGTTACCGCTCGGGCGACCTGAGTCTGTTTGTGAACGTAATTGTTATTTTTAATGATAAATATTAATAAAAAAAAAAACAAAAGTTTTCAAACGCGCCTGAAGTGCTTATAACATCACAAAAAAAAAATTATTTAAAAGCTTGGTGTATTATTAAACATCTCCCGCTTCTCATCTTACTATTTATATAACTTAACAAGCATGATGATCCCTTAGGGGACGTGGTTAACTAGGCTCCAACACCACTTAGAGCCTGATCCAAGCAGCAGGCCGTACACGGGATGACTTGATACAGCAGAGTTTGTGATACATTTCTTATGTGAACAATGTCGTCAAAGGGCTGGAAGTCAACGTCTTGTAATTTGAATATTCATACACTTAGATACGTACCGAGGTAGCAACCAACTAATCTCTCCCGGGACGTGACCGGAATTATGATGTTGTATACATTAGTACATCGCAAGAATTTCCGAATTGTTTGCGTATATCTTCAGAGCCCTCGCTACAAGAATTAGACACGTATCAATAAGTAATATTAAAAATACAAGTGTTTGTCTTTCAAGATTTCAAGCAGGAAAAAATATTATCATGACTGCTCGTTAGATCTGATCGCATCTACCAGTAAACGTATCTCTGTTGCGTATATATCATGAACTTGTTCTGCAAGTTCCTGAAAATCGTCACATCAAAATTGTAAATAATTGAAATAAAATTCTAAATATTGTTCATTAATACAATAAATAATGTACATTAAATTTACATCCGGTATCGTGGCTGTAGTTGGTTGATGAACATTTTGAAATATAACGAGTATCTATAACCATTAGTTTCGGTATCTACGCTACGAGGTACGTTTAATTTTATTCGACTTTGCCCGATTACTGTGGGAACACGACAGATTTATAATAACGGACTAATGAAAAATGGGAAGTTAATTAAGTAAAGATAAACGTATTTAGTTACCTGTATTTGAACAGTCAGATAAATGTGGTCACATTACTCAGAAATGTACTGATCGATTTAAGCCATTAAGTCGTTCGAATTCTTATAAAAATATAAGAATAGTTTTTATAAGAATTCGTCTTATAAAAATTTACTAACCGCTCAGTAGCAATGTCAGTTCTGGTAAAGTTTCAATAAGTTTAAGCGCTACAATTATTGAGAAACTGAGATTTTAAACGTGAAGTCCATACCCAGTTAATTGATAGTCAATTTAATATTTGTTTTTTATTTATTTATCAGTACAGCCTATAATATTAACTTTAATGATTTATCATATGAATAAAATTGTAACTTACGTTTTGTTTCATAAATAAAATAAATATGTGGTTCGTGTGACATTAAAATGGTGAAAAACCATTCACTGTTATTAGAGCAATCATTCAAAGTCTCCTTTGTACATACCATAAATAGCATCTAGTCGTATTATGCCAGATACCCTCGAAAGCATAATTTAATTATTTTTCATTAATAATTTTTCCGTGACTATTCATCGATTTAGATATCACAAGCAATACAAGTAGCTAGTGTTGGTATTTGTGCTAATAACCAAAACCCTAAAACATCTTTATTTATTTTTGCCGTGACCGAAAGGCAAAACTCAGGACCTCGCGTAATAGGCAATGTCACCACCTACTTGGTTACAGGGTCATCTTATAGAAAACAGTAATAATTATAGTTAGTATTTAAAAATCCTTTGACAGTCGGTAACTTACTTATTAAAGTTAAAAACACTTCGAATAAGCGGAATACAAAAATAAAAGGCCGTTTTAACCACGAAGTTCTTTTCGACATACATACGTAGTAGACAAAGCGGATGACGCTAGGTTAAATAGAATGGCGACGTCCTCGACTCTTCAATCCGACCTTGAGAAGTTGCACTACCCTCCTCTTCACCACCCACATTTAACGCAGAGTTGGGGTTTCCTCCCCCCACCCGTCGCAAACTCAGACATCCTAGGACGCCAGGACTAAAGTCAGCCTGCAATTGCGAGTATATCTTGAAAATCTTTTGTTTAACCACGGTTTTACACTGTATTTACCACGTTTTGTGCTGCATACCGTGGGAACATGATAATCATGCAGCGGTTTTGATTGTCTTAAAACTCTTATTAATCTTTTACTTTTGTGCAAATGTAATTTTAATATTAATATTAACAATGTAATCTTGTTTACCAGGACCGGGACTTCAAGAGCACTGAAATGAACAGAAGGGCTATCTAAGGTGTATCAATGGTAAGCGATTATCACCGCCCAAAGGACGCGATGAAGCCATCGTTATTATTTGGCTGTTCAGTGCTGTAACTTTAATACGTGTGGTATATTTTCGCCAACAATATCTCGCGGCAACGTTCGTATTTTAGCTAGCATTTGTAAGTAAGGAATTATATGTGTTTCCAAGCCATTAACGCTCGTCACAGAAATACGTCATTTGTGATGAGATATTAGAAACTCTGTAAATTGCAGTTTTGTAAAAGGAAAATGATAGCTGGTTAAGCGAGTAACAAATAAGAATTATAACTTGGTGATACGGACTCCAGCAACTTCCAACAGTAAGAACCTAATATAGACTTGTCTTTTGGTTAGCAGGGTTCACCATGAGCCAGGAAATTCACTTGGGCTCGAAGATGAAGGGAGATCAGATTATGTGTCATTGTGAACTTATAGGCATAATGATCCGTTTCAAAGTTCATAATGATCATTTCAGACATTCAAAACAAACTTTAGTTTTAGAACAACAGTAACAAAAATAACGCGACGTATAAACCTAACAAGTTATTTCAATATTCGGACAATGGTAGTGTATATTTATCGAAACGTATTCATCAATTTGACGAGGGTTACTAGGTACCCAGCTGGACAGGATCCTCAATCAGCACCAATCGCCACCAGAACAAAACCATTCCGAAGACATTAGTTTGCAGTGATTAATTTCATATGAATACTTAAAACATCTCAGAGATTAGTGAGGCATATTTATAACGCCGAAGACGAGATTGAAACCTTTTTTTATTTTCTCTTCGTAATGTTAGGCGTGTTATCAATCAGGATGACTTGGTATATTAGCGTCGCTGGTTGTAGGTCTCTTAATTTTTTTTATTGTTTAAGTTGTTGGTAGTTCGTGGGAAATTTTGCTTAGTAATTTATAAGGCTTCTCAAATGTCTCAGTTATTAATCAACAGAAATTCCTTATTTTTGCATAAAGACCACCTTGTATTATTTCATAACGTAGTAAAATATTAATACATATGTTTGTGCTCGCGGTTTCCGATGTTTATATTTATACTTATACGTATACAGCACAATCCTGCTATAGTTATATCGATAGTATAAAAAGTGGTGCTATCCAAAACTATTGTCTTGCATAATAAAAGCAGACGAATGCAGACTACTACTTACTACGTAACTTCACATAAAAAATCAAACCAAATTAGGCACACACCAATTTAGTAGGTTTAAACCAGTTTTAATTTGAGCCTCCCATTTCTTAAATTAAATGAACTCCTCGAAATAAATTCCGTCTGCAATAAACGTGGTTTTATGTTTTATGCAAATTTTGAATGCGTAAAGTTTAAAGTCAAATACTTGTTGACGAGAGAACGATGCAAGAAAATATGTGCGAGAAGGGAGCAATCCCCGCACATGTAGAATTGAAATATTATAAAGTGAAAAATTGTCATTACATGGTGGAACTTATGAAAATATCATCAAAATGGAATACTTCAGATTAGATTTTATTTATGTGGAAGAAACGCATAAATAATTATTTGTGATATTTCTGATTGATCGATTGATTGATGGGGGCTTATTTCTCGTAAAGAAACTGCTTTGTATCAGAACCAAGCTGTATTTAAATTTTACTATACATACAGCTATTATAATCGGATTTTATATACCATTTATTATTTTACTTTCATTTTCAGGGTCATCTATAATAAAAAAAACAGAACTCCAAAAGTATGTTACCCAGTTGAAAAATTATTTTACCACTTAAAAGGTACATTATTCGATATAGGCTTTATATTATGTAAACAGCTAATATTCTATAATAGTTTAACCCGAACGAATTCGGAGCAAGCCGCTAGTAACTTATAAAGAAGAAATGTAATGTAATCACATCCACGGGCATTTCATAATAAATTGATGACCAGAAGAAAATGGGACTTAAAGCCTCAACACTCATAAAGTCATGTAACTAAAATAATGATAGGAGACAAAATGTAAACATCTAAGGTTGAAATGAAAAACATGATGATAATCTTTGATAGATAATTTAGTAGATCAATATTTATATTGAAATAACAAATACGTATAAGGTATGAAAATAACTCCCTAGCGGCCACTCGGAGGTTTCTCGGAGCCTTAATATATTAGTTTTGTATTAGTCTTTTTGCTTTATTTTACAAATACGTTTCTGAAGACTAATGGAACTTGGATCGTGATGTCTCGGATAAACTTGCGAGTATGTTCGTAAAATAAAATATTTGCTACTCGTAGTGTAATAAATGTGTAAGTTTAACTAATATGGAAGTTTAAATAACAGAGCTGGTTTTTTAAATTCGGTGATTAATTCCGATTATACGAGTTCGAGTCGATGTGTTGACCTCAAATTTTTTATAATCAAGTAGATATTATTTGGACCGGTAAATGTATTTTTAGTCATCTACTGAACCGAGGGATTTGTACATTATTTTTGAAGGTTTGTTAAATTTTGTCAACCCGCAAAATTTGCATAAATTTTTCAACTGTTCAACTTAACTCCTCTCATTCGAAGCCAAGGAGTGGGACAGTTACATACTAATAATATAATCAATTTTCATTTTGTTCATAATTATAAAGCATAAAAGCTATTAAATACGATTTTTAAAGATGATATATTTTATTAAAATAAGGTATTTAATCACAATATAAAAGAATCAATAGTAACCAACCGCTGTATGTTTCGTTGTTTTTTTTACTCATATCTGAGTGTACTTGCTATAGCAGTATAATATAATACTAAACGAGTTAATATTAGTTTTTAAAATGCGAGATAATTTGATATAAAAGCACAATAAAACTTCAACACATTAGCGAGGCGGACGGCCAACAGCCATTAAAACGATTTAATGAAACATTTTCTTGTAAACAGGCGTCAAATACTAGCACTAAAAAAAATTATGTTTCAATGACATGAACTGCAAATGGACACTTATAAGAAGAGAAAGAGGGAAAGCATAAACAACCTACTGAATGTTCACCACAAACATTTGTAGACCCCTAAATTTAATAGCAGTGTATGCTTATATTCTAATGTGTGGTTGAATTGAAGGTACGTTAGGGGTCTCTTAACACTAGTCTAAGTTGTTTGCAAGGATACGAGTCGTGTGTATAACAGTTAATGACCGCTGATTGATATTTATGACTTTGGAATCGAGCGCTATCGCATGACACTTTCGTCGGCTTTATGCCTCAATCACACAACGCGATACTCTGTACCTTAATATCACATTAACACAAACGAGTTATAATAGTTTAAACACAGCATAATGTGCTGTCATTGGCGCTAAAGCAATTTCAGAACATTACATTATCTCCGAAACAAATTAGCGCTTTCATATACAATCTACACGCTTTGACAGCTGAATATTTTTAAACCAGTATCGCGTTTTCTATAAACGTACCTCTATATTCATGTATTTTTAGTATCACTAGATTACTGTTAACATGAAACAAAAGCTGTTCCCTCTATAACAAATTTGTTATATTTACTATAAGTAAAAGCCGTCATTCTGCTGCTATTGCTCCTTTTGTTTTGTGTTAAGAATGCTCAGAAAGCGAAGTTGCTCTGAAAATCGACGCATAACGTCTAGTCTATGCGAGCAAAGCATTAACAGTAAACAAGTATTATTTAAATCTGTTCAGTGGATTCTGAAACGTGAACAGAGAAATAGCCAAATTATGTATATACAGTACAGACATACATAGATTAAACAAAAAATATTTTGATCTCTAAGTCCATAATAAAGTGTACTTACATTATAATAATTGAAAAAGTATTTAGCATTATATTTTATCATTTTATAACCCTTTATCAGCCTCGTTACACTTTCGTTATTTAAATAAGTGTGAATAAAACGCAATATTATTTAAATATTTTTTTAATGACTGAGTATGTACCTTGCTATATACTCTACAATTCACTTATTCTATACTAAAAATAATTATTTAGTTTCAACTTAATTTTAATCTTTTACACAAGATATTTGCATTTTATACATTTAGTTTTATAATTTTATTGATATCTATTTGAAACTGTATTTTGCGTTTTTATGTTATGTAGGTACTCATACATACATGCATTTACGTCTTTAATAAAGGAACACTTCAAAGGTGACCTTACATCTCGATAAGGAAAACAAAAACATTAGCGCACGGCTAATATAAAACGCCATCGTTAATATTCATCAAATTGATTAGAAAAATATCGAATGTTTTAATAACATAACATAAATCTCACTCTGTATTTCTCTGTTTAACACAAAAGCGGCTTCACGTACCGCTCCTAAACAAAATTGTTACTAGACCTTTTTAGTTCAACAAAAAGTATTTGTTGTAATTTAATGATAATTAATATTTGCAAATCAAGTCCATAATAATATAATTTTTTCCATTAATAATAAAAAATTGGGCCGTATTGGGGCGGCATAGAATTCTCCCCCAATCCCATGCTGGCAGAATAGGATGTCGTAATATGTAGACGACAGAAGCCAGTCTGCTTGGTGGTAAAGCTTCGCATAAGGATTATATTATCAGTAATATTATTACGGGTATATTTATCTTACGTTATATTTTATTAATACATCTCAATTAATCGTGTTTAGTTGTTCTGTTTATAACCTTAGACCTATTAATCAAACGGAAATGATTCTTATTTTTAGGATTCCGTAAATTCCGTATACTCTCATATTTATTTGTGTGTGTCTTCGGTAAAGACATATTTAGACGAATAGTGATTTCGGTATGAACTCCGAGGGAAAATTAGATTTTTTTTTAATCAAGACTTATGTGAAATAATGGGATTAGAATGCGATAAGGGGCTTGAACGGGGAATTAGTAGAGCTTGAGGTGGATGAAATAACAAATATGCTTGGTTGTGAGGCACAATTGTATTCAGGTTGAGATAAGAAATACATTACCTAATCGTACCACGATTCAAAGTGGGAAGAGAAAGCACAGAGCAGTTCACAATATTAATACAATACTTGGTAGGAATTAAATAAATGATAATATCATATCGCCAACAGGGCTTAAATATAAATATTTTTAAGTAAGTGGGCTAAAATAATAGACGAATTTTCATATATTCGTTTGTATATCAGCTTACAAATATTTTTTCATGACTACGTGTCTTGTAAATATCCCAAAAGCTCCAACTCTGTGGAAATTTAAGAAACTTGTCGAGAATATTACCTTACACGACACAGTGTTATTCGCCTATGTAAATGATATGTATGTTTTATTTATATAACTATTTATATATAATTACATATGTAATTATTGTATATTATATTATAAAATTATATATAGTAATTTTAAGTTAAAGTTTAGATTTTTTATTACTATCATTACTTTATGTATCACCTACCGCTAATTTTAAGTATTGACTAGTGGAGAATACCATCAGACATTAAGTACGACCATTGTAACTTAATTCTAAGGTGTACAATGAAGAGTAAATAATAAATACAAAAACCCTAATTTTATTGTTATAGGAAACAGAAAAAATTCTTACATATATTTGTAGTAAGAAACCCTCTCTTGGTAATTCTAATCGGATTTAACTGGTTTTATTCATTTGTTTATAAGCTAAAACATGTTATCAAGTATCGTACCATTAATTTTTAAATGTATCTTAATGTTTTCTTTATAATTCAGAAGCAATTTAAATTTATAATTAAATAATTATTGGGTTTAGTACCAATTGGTATCTGTATTCAATTGCATCGGTTAGCACACGTGTTCTTACATAACCTTATAATTATTTATATAACCAAAGCTTCTCTTCTATTTGATAAAATCGTATGCATGAAAATTTAAGAACTTCACGTTAAATTTCATTTACTTAATTTTCCTAGTAACTAAGCTATAATTCGTTTATACGAAAAAAAGAGATAGGAGTTATTTTCGAAAGAGTTCGATGTTAAAGATTATAAATTATAATGTTGAACGACGTTTCGCCACAAGGATACGAGAGCTGAGAAGTTTTTATACAATTTTTATACTTTAGATTTTTTCATTGACTGCGAGAAATTAAACAGGATTATAGTTACTATTTCAATCACCTTTTATTACGCTTACATGTAAAGAGTAATAAATACACTAGAAATTAATACAAAAATACAAACACTTGTTTTTAGTAAGTATTATGAACCACATGGTGTTTTTTAACTCGCGAAACTATGTAACTATTCCAAATCAAAATTATCGAAGAAAAAATAGCAATTAAAAAATTACCGGACACTACATGTTGCATAAAGTGGTTCAGTAAATTTGCCGTCGTATTATCGCATGACCCCACCGCCCGCTTATATAACGAGCAATGCAAATTGCAATGATTTACTAATTGCACTAACTGTGCACTACTAGGCCAATCCAGCACTTACTAATTCTGAATGTTAGTCGTTTGTTTATCCCAAACGAGTAACATATTCGGATTTAATAAAATATAAAAAACTGTATACTATTATGATGCTCAATGTCTGTTTGTCTTTAAACTTTACATAAGTAGTTTAAAATTACTTTATCAAGTGCATTATTTAATGTATCAAATGAGCTCGTTGTGGACACTATTTATGTATTAACGATTTAATAAGTTGCAGATGTTGTAAAATCTGCTTGATATCTGTTTCATTTACACTGCATCGGAATATATTAAAAAAAAACTCACCGTTTATTTATAAATGGAGCTCGCCAGGCACAAAGTAGTTACACATTAGCTGGTAGAAAAATAATACTACTAATACCAAAAGAGAATACATAATTTGATTTTAAATTATTAATAGAATGTCTATATATAGAATACCCGAGAACTGGAAGTTCTCGTGTTCAACGTTTAACCATTGCTATACAGCGAGGAAATGCTGCCATCACACAGAGGCCTATAACTATACACACTAATTCTAATGAATTATTTTATTTTTACGTAAGTTTATTTTTAAAATTTGTGTATTTTAATGGGTAAGTATTAAAATGCAGATTATATTTTATTAAAACAAAATTAATAAAGTAGCATTGTTTATAGGTATATTCAAATTAGGATAATTAATATAAAATATGTGTTACTAGAATATTATTTTGCGTAGAAACAGACCTGCTAAATCATGTTTTTAAACAACATTAAATTTACGTTAAATTTAATCATAGTTATTGACCGTGCCAAATCCATTACCCACTTTAAGTTAATGCCTTTGACAGTGAATAAAAAACAAGATTTCCAAAAAAAACGAATAAGTTCTTTGAAATCCGTTTGTGGAGAGTCTGAGTCAGAAGTGCTTTAAAAGCGTCGGGTTTGGCTTGAGTCCTTAATTTCGTACGATGAAATGCTAAATATTAAGCTTATTCTTTACATCTGTCATTTTTACATATAATTTAGGTTCATTATTATAAACTATAATTGTCCCACTGGGGCTAATTGTCAAACTAGGAGTTATATACCCCTGAAGGGGTTACACAACTAACTACGGAGGTAATATAGATGCTAAGAATGTATACATAGTAAAAATTAATTATTAAAGAAAATGATATAATAGCATGGAGGTAAAATTAAGCTTCTTAATAGATCATAGGAGTAACAATAATGAAATGATTAGGAACCATTGCACTGGGTTAAAATAAAAGTCAAAGACAACATGCTGACTTAATAACTTTGTATTTCGAGAACCCGAATACGAGTAGAGAATACAGATCTCTTAGGTATGAAGGTGTCTTCGCGATGTTTTTCTTAACTGAAGCAAGTAATAAATCATTTCTAATAGGAACAGCAAATAATGATCAGTATCCGCGATGATTTGATAAAGTACTCCATTTCAAATTATTTTTACAACAGTTCGTTTTGAAGTCAATCACAGACACATTGCTCCTCTGACTGAGCACACAACTATCAAGCCTGCAAATTTTGTATTAAGGTAAATTGTATTTCTCTTATTTCTGTCTACACTACTATATTGCGATGTCATATCCGATTCTTAAAGAACATTATTAATATATATAAGACCGATGCCGGACTGGTAATCTCTGATTCACCTTATACTAATTGTGGTTCTGCATAATGTCCGAATTAATTAATTATTATTATATGAAATTTAGCTTTCAGTTCAATCGATGTTATTACTGCACGAACGTAAACAGAATATCAATTCAACGATTTCCAATGCTACCTGCGTGACAAATTCCCAATGGTAAGCGCGACATTACGGCTTATAAACGTTTTCCAGCTACGAACTAAGCGCGGAATCTCTGTGTTCTGACGTATAATAAATTTATGGTTCTGACCATCTCAGTCCGTTCATACTGCGTACCGTGTGTGACACGGTGTTTCGTGAACGTCACGGCGCGTTACGGTTGTGTCACGGATGCGCTACGGCAACGTGACGTGATAAGTTTATAAACACTGTATCAATTTTTTATGTGGCAAAAGGATGTGTAAATTGCCATGATTTTTCTAAAACTGCACGAAGTTTATTGCAGTTAGTAAAGAAATTGATGTATCATAGTTAAATTTTATTAGTCTCCTTTTTAAATTATTTCTTGAATTTTCTCTATACTTATTTTAATGTAATGTTATATTTTCTTTTAAACTTTACTTAATTTACGTATTTTATACTGCACGTATGGATTATGTCAATCATAATATATCGAATAGGCTAAGCAACTTCGAACGAAGTCGGTTGTTGGATAGAGGACCAGTACTTGAAATGACAAAATTTCTTGAACTCCTCCATGCTTCGCTTAACGTGTCCTGTTAAGCCCGTGGTTAGCCGTTATGGTAAAGGTAGGAATCGATACTCCGTATTAGAACATCAACCTCCAACCAAACCTTCACCAAGTCGTACTTGAAGTATGTGCTTCCCTTCAGGTCTCATTTATTGAGCCGCTCTTTTGCAATAAACCGCTAATAACTTGCAGCTAGGTAGAATAAAAATTGATCTTTCTAGAAAACGTAATTATATTAATACCTTTATTTATCTTGTTAACTTTTAACACTCACTGTCGCGCTCTAATCTTCTGAGAAGGGTACTTGTTATTTATGCAATTGTAAAGCATTATTGACAAATTAAACCGTGTGATATTTCTCTGCATATACTAGTATATTCGTCTAATATATGCAAGATGCAAAGTCAATACTTACCTAAATTAACTTGAGTACATAAAGATAAAGCTCACATAAGTTTTGAAATGCTGTTACAGGCATAAGTCATAATAACAGTCAGATAATACCGATAATAGTTGCGAACAAAGCCCTTTAACCGACGACCACGCCTTGAAGGGAAGAGTATAAGAATCCCTCCAATCTAATTTATTAACAACGGGTAAACGCTGGACTCAAAAGTTGGGAATTTAATCCCGAAGGTATTACGCATTGTAGTGTCATTTACCTGCTGATTAATTATCATGCTTTTACCTATTATCCGAATTGTCTATTAACGTGTTTCGATTGCAGTGCTAAAGAGTACCGTGACCATACCTCTGGTGTTACAGCTGTGCATACGCGGCTGTCGCTTACCATCAAGTAGCTCGTGTGATCGTTTTCCATCTGTCACGATACAAAATCTAGTTTGTATTACATCAATAAATGAACTCGTATACTATGAGTATGTCTTAAGCAGTCTCGTGTCGGATTTATTTACACTTATTCAAAGTTTATCAAAGTTATACTGTATTACTACTACTACTACTTTGTATAATATTGTACAAGTTTTAGTAGGTATCGCCGTGTTTGCGTGCGAGGGGCCGTATAACCGTGTCGTTGCATTTAGTATATGCTAAACGGTTCGAACCGCATTTCAATTGTTATTAAAAGAATCCGGCGAGAGGGAATACATTCCTTCAACTTAAAGCCTAAACTAGTGAATATTATGATTTAATTGATTTACGAAAATTCTCTTTGACTTTTTGTTTCTGTTTTTTTTTATTTGTATAGCCGACCATCAAGCAGACGGGCCATCTAAATAGTTCGTGGATGCCACTATCCATGCGCGTCCGTAAAACCAAAGGTAACTTCGAAGCGTTGCGGACAGGAGCAGTTGGTTTGATCTCAAGAATGTATGCGTAAGAGGTTCCGTACTGTAACTGAAAAAGCTGAAACACATTAATTCATAAAAATTAGTACAACACCTTTCGGTGTGAAACTGGACCAGATCTCTTAATACCATATGCATGAAGTATCAAGGTCTTTATGACGCCCCAGTCGTTTACATAAATTAATATATTCATGAACTAATCGTAAACTTAGAAAAATAACATAACATAATAAAATATGGGTGCAAATGATTCAAGTATGAAGAGAATATTAGCAGACATTCTCCCATGCATTGTCCTATAGTGGTGACACAAACGTACATCAACAAACAAAAAAGCAACTCTGAACAAGTACTTATCTGTCGCATAATTCCTATCCTAGCTAGGATTAAACCTCACAACGCAGCGTTACCACCAGAGCTGTCGTCCTTTACATTACAATAATGTAACAATAGAGTGCATAACCATATAATCAGAATAAATCGCAATTTAGGGTACAAAGAAAAATCTCTCTTCTTATACTATACCCTCCCCCCTTAAATGTACCCACCCAGAAGTGCACCCGCACGCACCAGTGGAGTGAGTCCTACTCTTGCGTCGGACGTCCTACATCAAAGTCGTTGCGTTCGTTGCCCGCGGGCAGAGGTCGCCACCGACGTACTCGATTACTTTGTTGTAGGTGCGAAATCCAATTCTCAGCAATTTGCAGTGTAAATCCGGACCAAGTTTAACTTTTGTTAGCTGCAATTTTGACGGGATTTACTTTGTAGTTATATGCAGGTACATTTTTATTAGACAAAAGCCATTGATCAGTTTATTGCGTGACAAACTGCGTTACAGAAAACAGTCAAAACCCATAATTTCCTAACTGGTTGGATCCTGAGAGAATTTAAGCCTTAAGTCCAACGCGTTTGCCAAGAGCAGCTTGGTAGCCTTTAAACATCTCTGAAAACATTATAATGAACTCTTAGCTACAGGTTTACTAAAGTTATCCACTTCAACATAGCTAAAAATTTACCGGCCGCCGCGTATTCAGCAAAGGGAGATCTCTTACGTCAGGTGATATTTCAGGACCGGCCGTTCTTTTGTTGTTTCTAAGTTCGAGACTTTTATACGCTTAATAATAACCTTGATAGCATGATTCTGGTGTTAACGTGTCGTGTATATGTGCGTATAGTGGAATGTCACCACACAGGACTATACATAAGTCTGCCCAGCGCCAAACTTTCAAGCACATGTTTGTGTTAAGTCGATAAATGTAAAAAAAGAGCTGTAAAAAATATAATAACAGACGAACGGTAACGATGAAATGTATAAATGTAACGATAATTTGACGACCCCATGGCTCAGTATGTAGTGACCTTGTCTACCGAGCGAAGGGTTCTCGGTTCGGGCAGACATTTATGTGACAGATAAATGTTTGTTCTCGGGTCATGGGTGTTTGTGATATCATATTTGTGTTCGTCCATGCCACAGGCAACACAGGGCATCCTAGTGCGGGGGTATGAGTGTGTAAACGTTTATTTATTTATTTAAATTACTGGCGATAATTAGAATTAAAAGAACTGTTATGATGGTGTCAGATCATTATTGTCATTTTAGTATAAAAGGGATGAAACCTCAAGTCCATTTACGTTCTTTTAATTGAAAAAAAATTCTTAATTTTATTGCTTAAATTAAATAAATTTTATGAGTATAACGTTTATTTATATTTGAACATTGATAATTGTATTTACGAGTGATTTTATTGGATACGTTTTTTTCCACTAAATTTATTGTTGCTTACTACGTGTTTTTATCTGGATTGATTGATAGAAAATGCCAACAAGTATTATTTCCGCTGTTTGTAATACCAAATTTTAGGATATATTAATAAAGAATTCTTGAGGTCTGAGATAGAACAACTCTATTAAAATAGGCGTTGTGCTATCTCAGAGTTCAAGAATAGTAAAATTGTGACTTATCGTTGCTTTAAATAGAGGAAAATAATTTTTTCACATTGGTAACAAATAATCCACAGGCAATTGTTGTTTAGATCCAAATTAAGAAAACAGCTCAGGGAAACAAAAACAAAATCTCATTATCTTCGATCCTGTTAAGTGCTGACGAACAAGCAGATGGACCACTTTTTGTTATGTCTCTTTTCTCTGCGAAAATAGGGAGCATCAATCGCAGCAGCCTTCGATACACCGTCCACCTCGAAGGAAACTACGTCTTGAAGTAGCCCATTGTATAGCGTTTCGAAATGCCTAATAAGTAATTCAACAATTTGCATGTATCCGGCAAAAAATATATTTTATGTATCTACTTTTTACTTAACAAACACACATCGTTTGGGCGTGGTTACATCAGTCATTACATAGCGAGAACATTAACTGTTGTGATATGAACCAACATATTAAACGCATTATCCTCGTATGATTGAAATTTGAATATCGACCTCGACAAAGCCCGGTCAGGGGGGGG
>PDGT01000001.1:12895960-12932171 GCA_003671415.1 Megathymus violae
CACCGCCGTAATTCAGTAAGTTCCAGGCTTCAGACGACCCTATCCAAGGTCGCAGACGACACACACACGCACTTCACGCACAGGCGCGCTTGTGTGCGTGTTTGTACCTGCATTTGGTACGCGCCGGCCATTAAACCTTTCTAATAATCTAATTTATAGGTGTATAACAACATACGCTAGTGGAAATGTCGACGCAACAGAAATGAAAATAGTTTTGATGTGATAGAATATTTTAATTATCGGTATGGAAGAAGTTAATGGCTGGAGTTTAGTGCTTACCGTGCTTCTATTCATCTTCAGTTCAAGCCATAGTTTGCTCGTGGTAAAAGTTAACCGACGGACAGGGACAAAGCGGAAGTGTTCATCTATTGGAGGCCACTGGGCATTCTGGCATGTTGAATTTCGTTGGTGCTCATGGATAATTGTGTTATCTTTGTACTGTACTTTGTAAAGTTTCTGTCCTTGATAATGACCGCTTAAGTAAATGATTATCTCATAATACGCAGATAGCATTATTAAATTAGAGGTATGTGCGGGATTCCAAAAGGAACCCTCCATTTCAGATCACTTCTTTTCATAATAGTTATATCACTTCTTAATCATTAACAAACGATCAATTACTTTATTTGGATTGATGTCTTGAACCATGCAAATCTAAATTTTAATTCTGCAGCACTACAAATTTTTCAAATTAATGTATACTAGATTAAAAATAAATAATTTCCGTTTTAAATATACAATTTGCTATCAATATGACTACTGTACGACCTATGAAATCCACATAACCTTGAATTTATTTTTATATTTATTTAACTATTAATGCACACACAGAAATATATCAGGA
Organism: Megathymus violae; assembly: GCA_003671415.1. Taxonomy (NCBI): domain Eukaryota; kingdom Metazoa; phylum Arthropoda; class Insecta; order Lepidoptera; family Hesperiidae; genus Megathymus; species Megathymus violae. The sequence goes on from PDGT01000001.1 coordinate 12,896,805, forward strand.
AAAATTATAAAAAATAACTATGTGCAAGAATGCTACTTATTTTATTTAGAAATCTCTTCCAGTAGGCCCACAAAAAGACACGAGCAATTCTTAGTGCGTTCACACACCTAAATAATAAGAACAAAAAAGAAATAAATCAAAAATATACTAATTTATACATAATGAACATAAATACATAAAAGTGGCATCTACGTAGCAAGCATCGACATAGTCCAGAAGAGGTAAAATTAATGTCTGGGCTGAAAAAATTAGTAAAATAACTTTATTGCAAAAATTGTTAATATGGTCATCCCAAATTAAGTAGGAGTTGAAGGTGACACAAAGGTTTTTCACACTGACATTGAAATCAATAGAACGACCGTCAACTATGAGAGGCGCAATCGACGATCTGTCTGCAGCGTGAATGCCATGTCTGCTACCTATTGTAATAGCTTGTGAGTTATTGGCATTAACTAACAGGGTATAAGATTATGCCCACCCACTAATGCATGCAACGTCTTTATTAATGCATGTAATAGCAGAATCAATGTCTTTGAGATGGAAATGCTGATAAATTATGTTATAGCTTCTTTGTCAACGTGTTTTATTGTCATACCATTACTATCACACGCTCACTCTTTCTCTCTTTCCCTCTCTCTGTGCGTCGATGAACTCAGTTGAGAGAGTCGTGACCACCATAGAAGTTCTTTACAGCTTCACACCATTTGGCGCTTTTTCGATTCCCCTAAAAATAAAACTAGATGCTCTGACCGTTTTTTTGACATAAAATAGGTTAATGCTTAACAACAACTCCACCTCATGGTATGTGGTAATGAAGTCTAAGATGTTGAACGCACTAACTTATAAATAGCCTATTCACTCTCCTCTTGAAGACTCCCACATCGAAAGTAGCCGGGAACACCGACGCGGGCAAGGTATTCCAGTCCTTTGTAGTGCGCATAATGGATGAAGATGCAAACCGCGTCGTCTGTGCAGGTGGTACGTTCACTATGTAAGAGTGGATACCTACCGTACGTCAAGTTGCCCGATGGAGGAACGGCGATGGGGAAATTAATTGGAAAACATCCTGTACATACTCTCCAAAATGTACCCTATAAGAATACCATTGTATGTTTTTATAAAGATATAAGTTGCTTTAATTAATTGTCAGTCGTAATATAGTTTCATTTAATTTGTTATTTAAATCAAGACTGATACCATCGGATAGGTAGATAGATGTAGGGAATTCTAAAGGCGAACAGGAGTAGGGATATATTTATATAAGTCGTAAGTTATAAATACATGTATATAAGCCTCACTGCCTAGTTCTGTGTATGAAATATTGATTTAAATTTTAAGAATTATATCTATTATTTAAGTAATAATCTACACCAGTCGACCTTGGGAATGTTGAGTGAACGATGAAAGCGCTACTACGTACAGGAATGCCCGAGAGATGTCAGGAGAAAGTAAAAAACTGCAGATACATAAATATGTTTATAATATATACCCATGTTTCTGTCTGTCCGTCTTAGCGTGACTATCTTAAAAACTACTCCACGGATCGTCAGACGAACACCAATACGTTGAGTGGGTGTTAGGGTAACTACCAATTTACAAAATGCCTGAAAACAAATACTAACACTTTACCTAAACCAATAAGAATAATATCTGAGTATGTAAGTATTAATTTTTCGAAACGAAACGAAGGTTAGTTATTTGATAAATCTAGAATATAAAGTAGGTACATACAATTTTAGTATTGTAATGTATTTACGGTAATAATAGATATTATTGGGAAGATTATATGAAGACAATTAGAGGCCTCTGACGTGACGTGAGCTCAACGGATTTTGCGGCGGATATGTTTCGGATTCTAAATTCCAACCCCTTCTCATATGCGTCGAGGAGGCTTTAAAGATTAAAATTCCAGCCGGTCGCTCGACATGCAAACCGGATTTCTTTGCAAAATTACTCCTCGATACAAAAAAAAAATCAAGATATCGAATAGCAATGTATCATCCTCATGCCCGCCCTAGGACTGTGTTGCGGATGGCATGAACATACAAAAATTAGATCTAAACCCAGGAATCGACAATTATCTGTCACATGTTTTTTGTTCCCGCTAGATATCGCACCGTGTTCCTTTCGAACTGCAGGCAGTGTCGCCAACGGAGGTTAAGGATTGTCTGTGACTATGTGTTTGTTCAGATTAATTTACCTGAAACTTATTATTTTTTATTTATTACTTAAATATTCACAAATGAAACTAAACTTTAGCATATTTATTTAATCAAAAATGAAGTTAAATTCTAATTTTATTACATTAAACGGTTTTAAGCAATCGTTACATATCGATATTACAAAATAGAAAATATCAACTTCTACCCCTGGTGGGACTCGAACCCACAGTCCCCGGCTTAGGAGGCCGATGCCTTATCCATTAGGCCACAGGGGCTTGGAGTATAATTGCGAAATAAGGTATATAAATTAATCTAGTTAAAATTTCTAATTTAAAAAAGTTACATATTTGCAATAAATATACATGTACTTTTGATACGGTACGCTTGACATACGTTACCTAAACGTATACCTGAATTATTCGGAAGTGATTGCACATTCATACTTTTCCCAGGCGATAATGGGAATATGTTAATTAGCCATAATGTGCAACAGACATAAAATTGATAATTTTGTAGATTTGCCAAAAAAAATTAAACCTTTACTTTATTAATATCCTTCCATATCTTTATATATATATGTATGTATATATATACATATATAAGTTAGAATAGAATAGAATTTATTTCATCAAGTAACCACTGAAGTAAAATAGGCAAAATTCGTACACTAAACTTATAACTAAATATGCAGCAGTATCAACTTGACCAAATAGGGCCACCCTCAGCACTGGCCGCAGCAAAACCATGACCGCTGGTTTTGTCTGTATTGTGTCTTTCAAACGAGCGATTAATAATAGTCAAACGATATATATAATTTGATTTGGTAAGGGAATAGTTCATAGCTATTGTACAATCCAGTAGATGGCGCACTAAGGTACATTCGAAATTCAAATGCAAAACTTCGTCTAGTCTAGCTTTGGTATATATGAAAGATACATTTAGAGCAATTTTAATTGTAACCAGTTTAGTAATATATGAAAAAAAAAGATTAAATAACTTATAAATAAGAATATTGTTTTGTTTGAATATAAAACTAATTATTTGTTTATTGAACGCAGTATCTGGAATACAAAATATATGTTGCTATTTTTTGCAACAAATAAATTTACCATTGTTATTTTAGACTATATTTCAATATTATTCTCGATGTTGACATTACTTAGACCACGGAGAAGAAAAGACAGAGGAGATCAAGTAAAAACATTTTTCAATCAAAATAACTAAACTAAGCAACCAAATAATTAATAATTGAGTTTGCTTATTATTATATACTATACTACTTCCTATATTTCTTGGGCTTCTTGAACTTCACCGTTTGAAGTTAAACTCCCAGATTATATCTCTTTCTTTGACATCAATTTATGGCGCTGTAGTCAATTTATGAAAAAATGTATGTTTTAAAACTTTACATTAAATTATCGACTCTATTTAATGAACAAATCAAAAATAACTTCAAAGCCCGAAAATTGGATAAACCAAACAAGCTCCTAGAAGCGACTGCCTAAAAAAATAATTTAGAACGCCAAATTGAAATAATGAGTTTGATTAAGATAAGACGGCTCTGTTACCGTATAGTGATAATTTTTCGTTTCTGATCGAATAAATTTTCATTGACTGATGCAAAACCTTCTGTGTCCCAATAGGGTCCTTAGTAGTATACATTAGTAGTGTAATACATATTCAAGGAAATGTTTAACGTGCTACCACTCTTTGTTTATATAAAGTAAGTATTAACTTCTTAAAAAAGCATTAGCTTTACTGCAGGCCCACCTGATGGTAAGTGGTGACGAAGTGTAAGATGTTAAAAGCTTTAACTTATAAAAGCCTTTTAATTCTCCTTTTAAAAACTCCAACATCAAAAATACCCAGTAACACGGATGCGGCGGGAATTATTCTAGTCCTTTGCAGTGCGCACAACGAATGACGACGCAAATCCGCAAATCGTGTCGTCCGTACAGACAGGACGTTCATTATGTAAGGATAAATACGTGCCATATATCGAGTTGTTCGATGGAGGAATTATTTTGCACTTTTCCAATTCTAATCACTTATCATAAATGGAATCAAAATGTGCTACACGTTCGGCTCTATGCTCAAAATAAGACATAACAGTAACCAATTAGACGCCACATAATATATGTTTCAGAACATTGGATTTCAAAACACTCCTTCCTTCGAACCCCTACCTAGCTAGAGGGTTTTTAATAGGCTACCTTTTCAAATGCTAAATCAATATTATACAACTTAATTACAAATATAGCGCCATCTATATTCAGTTATTGGAAGTTCATATGTTAGCGCCATCTTCTAGCGTTCATGAAAACTGCAATAAATATACACTTGCAAATTACATTTCACCATTCGCTGGTAGTTCTATCGACTATTAGTAGATGACGCCAGATGATCATAACAAAGGCATTTTACCGAAAATGTCAATCCATAAATTATTATGACATTACGAAATAAAATATTTTAAATGAACCTTCTTTGAAATTTAACAGTTGATATGGCCCGTTTAACTAGTTGGGTTTCAGTCTTCTGAATGCAGAATAATACATCTTATATATTTAAACGATTAATTCTGGTATATTATATAAATTTCGCGTGTTTTGGAAATGGCTCTAATGATTTAGGTCAAACTATTAGTATTTAGATTAAGTTTTGCTTCGTTTACCTATACCAATAGATGATAACCAACTGCTACCTCAAAATTTGGTGAGATGGCGCTAAATGACAATATCCGAATGCGAATAAGTTCAATTCATTTAAAGGGTTATATCTTAATATCTTCTCTGAAAAAACAATACATTACAAAAAAAAATCTCCGATCAAAGCTCGGTCACCCCGGGACTATTTTGTGTTCCTGCTGTCACGTTCACTTCTATTAGTACCAAATTAAATTTTAATAAAAGAAAACCACCAATGACTACGCATAAATGTTCGACTGTTGCAGTTGAACACGCTAATCAGTTTCCCTAACATTTGGTTGTGTCTGATTCTCTCCTAGATACGGCCTGGAGCCTCACGGGCATCGTCGCTACCAACTCTTCAGATTCTTCTTCTGGAGTTATTAAATCTCAGACGGACATTTTTAAACCACTTTTTGCACTTGAAGGCAACTTGCGTAATTTTTTTTTCATTTTTCATCACAACATCTCAATAAAGACAAATCTGGTTATTAAATTGTGGAAGCATTCCTCGAGAGTTAAGCCAGGCCTTCGTCATCTGCGCAGTAAGGCAGGAAGCCCCGTCTTGTTGCAAAATGGAGGTACTTTCAAATTTAAAATTTGAAATGGACGGTAATAGATTTTTTCTAAATGTATTACTCATTTCTCATTTTGATTTGATACATATATTGATTTGGCATCAATATCACCACAAGTGCATCACTGTTAATAAACTATTTACAAAGAGTAACAACGCCACGCATTTTATGTTCTGTGAAAGGAAAGGTGGACGACATTAGGGTCAATCGGGCAGAGTAACGTCATACAAGTTGTACTTGGGATTCTGATGACATACGAATATATTTATGTTTTCCATGGTAGACTCAAAAAGGCACAATTTACAATTGTATAATTTACCAATAGATTAGAAATAATTAGTATTTGAACAAAAATAATTACAATAATGATATTTATGTCCACTTAAACTAACCTATTTTTAAGTCTTTTGTTACGGGATGGGCGTGAACTGTTGCGACACAGTTTTTTACTATTGTAGTTATTTATGTATAATGTCATTCCTGTTATTTGTTTTTTGTGATCAATAAATCTTATAAAATCATAAAATTAATTTTTGTTTAACTCTAATTCCATTCATATTCTACATCACTATAATAAATATAATAATAATACATATAATAAAATATATATTTAATAATGCTATTCATCGCTTTTCTTGAAAAAATTCAAACACGGCGCATTCATAAACAAGTCATAAAGCTTTACGTAAGTATCATTCAAACGACATCTGACATATTTCTCATTTACGTTCGAATACTTATAATCAATTCTATTCAGAGGAAAATACTTTATTATGTTACTGAACATTCGACATTACTTTAAATTTACTGCTTATATACACCTACATTATATTATAGTGGAAGGTAAACCCAAGAACCTTAATTTTACGGACAGTGTTATCGTGAATAGTTGATTATTTAAGCATAAGTCGTAGTTAGTTTTTTAAGCCTGGCGCGGTGCTCACTGTTGAGTGTCCGTGATAAAGTACTCTGTGTTCGTGACGTAATGTAACGGCGGCCGCGTTCGGTACGTTTCGCAAACAGAACGCTCTGTCGCGTCTCAGCTCCTTATGTAATACTTTCTTCGCCGAGGCTCCATCTATCGACGAGTTCATGCTTAATATCTCCTTGCTTTGTAATATTTCACGGTGCGAAAAAAGGGTTTCTAAGGTGATTATTGAAAATCACAGAACAAATTCATGCCTAAACTCCCACCGAGGCCACTATAACAATCAACCATAGCAAATGGTTATAATTGCCATATTAATTGTTATTTATGTTGTCTATATACAGTGGTGGCCCAGTGGTTGAACGCTGGTCTCCTGCACGGGAGTTTAAATGTATATATATATATATATATATATATATATATATATGTATGTATAGGATTTTAAATGTATATTCAAATGGTTTACTAATTATAAATACTAAAATGACCAAATTATTCATGTATTAATGAATTGGAAATCATTGTATATAACAAAGTCGCGACCATAATAATACCTAAATATAGCAGTAATTTGTACATCGATCACGCGCAGAGGGTGTGCATATTTTTTTACATTAAAATCCAATCTCCACTTTCCAATTTATAATATTACACTATATTACATCCGATTTAAAAAAAACATTCGATAATATTTTTATAATAATAAGTTTTTATAATATAATTTATAATTTTATTCAGTGACTAGCCAACTGCTTTCGCTTCGCTTTGGAAACACTATGCCTTCCGCTAAGAAATAGTACCTACATTCAAAACGAGCTATAAATCTTAAGTGACGCTTACTGCAATACATTTATAAAAACAGTAATAAAATCTGATAACCCATTTCTGAGATTAGCGCGAACGTACGCACAGACAAACAGACAAAAAATTCTAACAACTATTGTTTTGGGTTCTATTGCGTCAATAAAAGCTCCTAATGATAGTTTTTCTCATATATCCTTTATGTACAGAAAGGGATCAGTTAGAATTTTATTATATGCATAGATAGATGAATACCATCCTTTAGCGAAAAAACATTTGAAATTGAGAGCCAGGGTTAAAATCTTACATGGTAGTTGAATAGAGACAACCTTGTATTTTAATGGATCAATTTAGTTCAACTTCAATACTTTTCCCCTATTTTTTATTTACAGAAATGGAAATGTTATAGATTCTACACAAGATGTCAGTAAATAATATCATATAACTAATTTTAAACAGTTACTTTCAAATTATTTGTGTTTGATTTCCAGTTGTTTCATGCCATTCAAATTCATCCTAAGTCAATCATTTTTGGAACGTCTATTACGCAGATTTTATTACTTTATAAAATATTTATTCTAATGTCAATGTATTCAGAATGCACGAGTTAAAAAACTCTTGCAATAGAATAATAATAAGAAATACAAAAAAAAACTGCAGTAAATACTTATTGTACTTAATACATCAAGAATTATCCAAATTTACTCGTATTCAACTTACTGTTCTTAGTAGGTATTTTATGTATATAATAATATATTCACTAATAATAAAAGTTGAACGGGGTCGAATCTGTTTATGGAATATTTTAATGTAGGTCGACTTTTTTATCGATAGAGGTCAAAACATATATATTAAAATTTTTGACAGTCTATCTAACCACGTATCACGCTAAAATTACGTAAAAGATTTAGATAATACTAAGCACATTATTAATTTGTTATGGATCATATTCTAAGAAAGTTTGGATCCCGGGAAATGGAGCTGAGAACTTTAAAAGTCACGCTGTAACCATTATAATAAATTAATATGATTCTACTTAATATAACTATCCAAAACCCCTTCTTAAACAATACGGGTGCTATTTCTTAAATTTAAGGCGCAGGTTTTCTGAAGCGGACTATAAATAAAATTTCTCTATGCTAGTAAACTAATAAATAAGCATAGTATAGTTGAAAAGTAGCAATATATATTTTGTAATATAATTATGATAGTGTCTCGAATTGTATACGCGTGTCTCTTTTATGATTTGTAATTAATAAGTAGTTTAAGTAAATAAACAAATAAGACGATTTACAATTGCGTATATATTTATTGTTCAGATATAACATTAAACTTTAATACATATTTGCATGATATAATTAAATTATATGCTGATACATATTCTAAGCATGACTGTCGAGATACTAACCCAGGTCCTTACGATCAGAAACAGACTTAGTGGACAACAGAGCATTTAAACACAATATTATAGAACAATTGCAATCAATATGTCTAAGTATAATCATTAAAAGCATCGTGGAACGTAAAAAAGTACGTGGTCACCACACATTTAAATTTATTTAGGACACTTTGGAACAGTTCATTATATAAAACAGTGTAGACGTGTGTCTGATGTAAGTAAGAAGCGACTCGTTCTGAGACAATTTTTTCACACTTTTCACACACACAAGTCAGGAACTCTGAAGTTATTCTACTAAGCTGCTTCAGTGGACCGATCGACAGACAGAAGGGAGTTTTTACATCACTGGACTTTATGATGTTATATATAAAAAAAAAAAAAAAAATTAATAGATATGCATAATAATTATCCGTGGTAGGGAGACAAGTAATATATATTTATTTGTTAGTTTTAACAATGCAGAATACATTAAGACAGTTATAGTTAAAACATTTAAGTTAAAAGATCGTGTGCCCACAATAACAGTTGAACCCTGCGTTTAAAATGTTGATTGACGCTCTGAGAAAAAAACAATTGAAACTAAGAAAGTTAACGAAAGTAAAACATAAAACTGTGTTCATTATATAAATGTAACTAATACTTAATATATAATAGATGACAGAATCCAGCACACTGCCTAAGAACCGAATTACATAGATTAAATAAACAAACGTTTACCCACTCACACCCCTGCCCTAGGATTCCCTGTGTTGCGAGTGGCATGGACATACACAAATATCACATCACAAACACCCACGACCCGAGTACAAACATTGTGCTCCGGCCGGGAATCGATCCCGGGATCTCACGCTCGACATGCAGGATCACTACCCACTGGTCTATGGGGTTGTCAGACTCTATTAGCCGTAGATACTGTATCAACTATTTAAGGCTCCACATACTGTCATTCTAAGTGTTCTAAGTGTTATTTGTTATTGTGATAAACCTAATCGGTTATTTTGTTGTTCAAAACATGGTTTACACACATGTAAATAGTTATGACGTAACGTTGTTACAGAGCGCACACGCCATGCATGCAACAATGGAACATAATCTCACTGAAACGCATACATTTTCTTAACAATGAAACATTTAGAGCAATTTTTTAAACAAAAGAGTGTGACTCTTTGTTTGATTGAAAACAACAGCTTTTATTGACTGAAACGTTCTGAACACAGGTTCATGAGTGTTCGGGAAAGAAAAGACGTTTCAATATTTCTATGGCATATTGTATTTTATGATAATGAGTAGCCAACACTAAGAGAATATAAAAATTCACTGTGTCAATTAAAATATTATTTGCGATGGCACGATCATATAATATAACAATTGGAAAGTTTAAAGGGTATTTATAGCAAAAAGCAAGTCATCAGCGATCATCCGCAATCCCCCATCATATAGTAGTCGCCGTTCTTCGTTCACCTTTAGTCGTTGATTGTTCATCTTCCATCTACGCTAATCGGTCACCGTTCTTAATCCATCGGTCATCGTTCGACAAACGTCATTTGTGCTTCGTCATTCTGTCGTAATTGACAATTGGCAACTGTCATAATTCTGTCATAATATAAGTATAATAATAAATACTCACAGCTCCGCATTTAGAGCATCTCAAAGTTATTTTTTGTCAAAAGTCGGTTAGACGTGGTCACCGCCGCCCATGATTTTCTATAAAACCAAAGCCATCACGTACGTGTTGCTGGCCAAGGAGGTAACGGGGAAAAATCCTATTTATTAAGTAACTGTTATCCATCCAGTACTACTCGTGAAATGTTTAATGTGTTTCATTTACACTGTCAGAAAGATTATTCGGATTTGTGGCATTCCTGGTAGTACAGTTAGGATATGTCATAAGTGGATTCACAATTTTTTTTTCACCAAGAACCGATATGGCGAATGGCATGACCACAAACTATCACATGACCCGTTACGATAAAACACAAGCACGATCCAGCAAGTACGCCAGAATTAGATATTAGCTACTGAGAATGTCGTAATAGAATACATGTCCCTTTACAACCTTGTTTTCCTAAGCAAGTTGTCCATGGTCTCGTATTCTAACATGCTCTGTTGTGTCCTCACACGTTTTTACTTTATAAGGAAAACCATAGACAACACAATTATAGAATCACGTTTTAAAGATACAAGGAACGATTAGGAAAATAGAAGACGGTCCGTCGTAATTACTGACGTACTGTGCATAGATAAAATTTGAATGGTAGCTTTACGCGGTGATACTGTGATCCCACAAATAAAATTCAGATCTATTCCCGCGGTGAGGTTAATTGAGTATTAAATACAAGTTTTTGTCCTCCATTGTTCCTGTTGAAAATATCTACTTCTTGTCATGAAGGTACCTTAGATTATGACCCATAATATAACTTCCAGATATGCCAAGAATCTTTTAAATCAATGAATATAGATTGTAATCAGGCAGATAAATAAAGATTCCAAAGAAATGAATCGGACAGTCCTGGAATTTTGTTTTGTTTATAATTCTATAATGAAGATTAAATGAATTATCGTACTACATAGTAACCCGCTTTAACAACTTCATTAACCTCCAATGTCCTCCCTCATAACAATTGTTACTCATCTTTATCAGGCGTTATTTTTTTCTCTATATCCGATACACCTGAACGTTCCTTGGAAATCACCTTATCCACTGGTAAAGAATAAGGAAATGAACAACGTTTTTTTTGCGGCTTTCAACCAGTCAATACAATGATTCATGTTTAAATCTGAATAAATTATCGCGTTTAGACAGACACAGACATACATACTACTTAGATGAGAACTCACAGTGTAGACGATTTGTACTAACTAAAACACAACGTAACGTAGCACAAAAGCCTCTTAAAGTGACCCCTCCCATTCTCGAGAATTCAAGAGTAAAATTGTATACGATGGTTTAAGTAACACTAAAATCTGAAAGTGACACAGGTCTAAATGCTGCAGTAGGTTTCAGTGCTACTGGGAAGGGCGTGTTATTAATAAAATTAGTATAAGTATTGGTATTAAAAATCTCAAGACAGAGTCCTAACAACTAACACGCACTACCATCACGGTGATCGCGTATCGACTAGATTAGATTTACGATAAAATCGCGATAGAACAACAAAAAGTAACCAACTCAACATCATTATCGCCTTCTTCTACAATTGCTATCGATTAACTGTACAACTGTACCTGGCGTTGTATAAATCTGGTCCTTCGAGCCGTTCACTTTTTAATTTTAATAACCGACATCTAAGCCACCGCGTAAGTAGTTATTAACACTCATATCATCCTTAGCACGAAAAGCATCACCGATGCGTAGCCGGTCAACAAGTAATGGAAAAACTCGTTTGTGTGCTGGCTGTACGACGCTGCAATCAAAACAGGTAAAAATAAAATGTAGTTCATTCTTGGGTGGTTGGGCAGGGTGGTAGTTAATGGACGAATAAAGTTGAGATTAAACTAGGTCGTACAGACTACGAAGAGTGGGGATTGGATGCCATTGCTAACCATTGTTGAACTGGGTGCACCACCACCATCAGGCGAGGTTGGCTTTGAATCAGGGATCGATTGAGGCCTATACGCACTGATGTCACTTGCATTACTTGTAATCTACTACCTACCAGGTACATTTTCCTTTGTTGTGAGCAAGTGTTGTTAGATTCGCTTCCGACTGCAAATTTTAGTTCCAGATAAATTTTTATTTACGGGTCTTCGCAACGTCTTATACTCGTACAGAGAATTTTCGTATAAGGGTATGAATATGTTTTTGTTTATTAAAAAAAACAAGCTCGGTAGATTAATGTCAAAAGTGTTTCATGTCACGTAATCGAAAATGTATCTAAAAACAAAAATGTATCACATTGAACAGAAATAGACACATTATACCGTAACGTTATTTCCTCTGCGACGTAATTCATTCCTCAACAAATAATAATGAGAATTTGGACTAACAGCAACTTTCCAGTACACCTGACTTCCTGTTAGTAATCCAGTCAATTAGTTAACGAATGTAATTGTAGACTTGTGAAGCACGCACTCGGCGTTATGTATCTACTAACCTCTTGATAATTAATACCTTTCTGATAGACAAGTTTCGTGGTAAACGAATATTTTTCTAACTGTAGATTGGTTTGGGTACTCGTGAATAATTTTTGTGATTTTAATTCTTCATCAAGACCAAGAGACCTAAAGTCTATAATATTGACGTATTAACATGCCCTCCGATGCTCGAAATCGCTCAAGAAATTGGCCACTAGTTGTTACCTATCTAGTTGCCGACCGCGCCAGCAGTTGCTGACCATCCATCATTTAAGATCGATACCCTTTAAATTTAATTTATTGATACCGGTTTAAAAAGTAAATATTTCTTACAAGAGTGATTTGTTGTTGTTACCACCCATAATGTTTTTTCTACAGTCAGCTCTAGAAGCTTCTTAACTCGGTCGAGCATTTGCGATAGAAGCAAGCCGTTGAACTTTGAACGTTATCACATACATATTGTCTTTTTCCTTAATATTTTATTACTATGGAAAAAGCAAGCCCGAATGCCGTCCGCTAGCCTGTCTGATGGTTACTGCCAAATTACTATTCGGTATGTTATAAAATCACAGCAAAACTCTCCAGAGCGCTGTTGGTAGCGGAACGCCTTATTAGTTCACAAGCTCGCAGTAAATCCAGCTTAGTGGCGATCTGCAATCAGAGCTGAATCCCAATACCACGGGGAATATTATTAAGTACAGTGTAGGACATAATTAACATAGAATGCCACCAACATTTTAACACTAGTGAGCACTAGATATATACATAATCGACACTTTCACTTCCTCCCTTTATCGAGGCGGGTAGTGAATGTGTCCGCGTCTAACAAACTAGAGCTTGCATGTCGGTACCATCTAGAATCTAATCATTAAGCTCGACTTATGTGCATTAAAACGTATAACCTTTAGATATGAGAATACAGAACGCTTCACACTAGACACTTAACACTTCATACCGCGCTAGAATGTGTCGCGGGTGTTAAAGATATACGACAATCACGTCCAGAGAACTAATATTTATCTGTGATATGAATATCTAATTCGAGCGAGAATCTAATCCGGAACCCTTCGACAGGCAGGGACACTACAAAGTGGACTACAGAGTCGTCGAAATAATTCAATTAAGACATTAAAACCATAAATTTATAGGTACATACCTACTAAAAAAAATATAAATATTTAGCTCTCTTAGCTTTGTTGACAATTTTAATGTCTCAACTCATTGAAATATATCTATCTATTTATTAGCATTACTCTTATATACCTGATTTTATTGCTCCGATAAATGACATATTATTATTTAAGAGAGAGAAATATTATTTGAGAGTAATCTAAGTGTTATATATTCGAGAAGTTCTCTTAGGATTAGAGACAGACTATTTAAAGAAACGAAACTACCAAAGAATTTATGAAGAAAAAGATGCTATTTACATATACATATATTTTTTCCATATTTTTTTTATCGGTCGCCGTCTTTTTGTCTGTGCACGTATTACGCGAAACCATTGATTTGTAAATTACATTATCTGGGATACTTTTTACGGATGTCTGGGATACTTTTTATTTCGGGAAATGGACTATACGTAATGGATAAATGAGAAAACCGGTCCCTAAAATAATAAAATTGGGAAATCGCGAATTTATTAAGTGCCTCATAAAAATGAATAATAATTGTTTCAGGTGAGGGTGATACTTTAAAGAACAGGCGTAGGCTTTCTGACAGGAAGCGAGGGCGAGTTACTAGCAGTAATATAAAATGTTCAGACTGGACTCGTACAATCATTTTTCGTTACAAATTCTGAGCAACACTAATTAAACAATGCATATTCACTTTCTGTGTAGTAACCCTGATGAGGTTACATAATTATGTACGTTTGTAAATATATAGTTTTTTTTATTTGTAATCAAATCGAATAGTTTTTTTTTTAGTTACACAATACTTTTCAATATCAACTCGGAGTATATATATAGAGGTAAAGCATTGTCAACTTTTTCTCACAATATCTGAGATGACAATAAAAACAACTTATTAATGTAATAATATAAGTTAGACAAATGAAATGTTTGTTGTTATTGTTAATTGTTTAATGTTCGTATAAAATCAAAGACTTGACTATTCTGATTACGATTGAAATAACTCTCTCACTATATATACATATGTATATCTGTTTCATAAAGAAAATGGTTGATAGTTATGCAATGCCTCGATAGATGGCGTTGTAGTTTTTTTTTTCTATAATAAGTTTTCATATGCTTCTGTGATCATTACGACAATCTCCCAACGTCACATAGGCATATAGACTTGGTCTATTCAACGTACAAATATTATATAATCGGGATTACTTAACCTGCGCCTGCGTCCTCTGAAACACGGAAATGTATGATAATTTTCCACCTATCCGATATCTGCTAGTGTTGATCCGATATCTTTAATACGCAAGCACTACAAACCTTATTCCTATGTTACATTCTACTTTAGTTGCGTGATAATAATCAATTTTAATGACGCATGAATTGTGATGAAACTATATTGAGAATCCGTTTATTCGTTGTTCTCTTTTCTAACTTGTCTCAAATCAAGTAAAATATTATGCTATTTCTCTATTTTATTTTTTTGCATCACAAGGATCAACTGTCATGTGTAGCATTTGAAGGTGGTTTGGCAGCAAAGATAGAAAACAGACAAAAGACAGGCAAGGGCCTACAATTTATATTATGAGTATACTACTTACAACGAATAAAATTTTCTTCGTATTTAAATTCAAATTCAAATTCAAAATCATTTAATCATATAGGTATTTAGTAAATACACTTATGAACGTCATTTATTGCTTCTACCACCGTTTCCAAAAGGTGTTTTAACAATGAGGAGAAGAAACGGCGAAAGAAACTCCTCAGCACATCTTTTAAACAACATATGGTAATTACAAAAGTTTAGTTAAACCTGTGCGGAACTGGTTTCGACACTAATTTTGTCCAGGCATCCTTGTCATTCATGTACTCATCTATACTATAATATCCCTTGCCTATAAGTTGTCTTTTAATGCGACGCTTAAAAGTTCCAATGGGCAACTCGCTTAACGCCTTAGGAATCTTATTGTAAAAACGAACTCCAAGCCCCATAAAGGAACGCTGAACCTTTTGAAGACGAAATGCAGATGTAACCAAATTATGCCTATTTCTTGTTTGATGATTGTGTGTAACTCGTTAAAAATATAAAATAAGCTTTGAACATAATACAGAAAAATAAAAAAATGAAACGAAAACGCGAAAATTTTAATATAATATGTACTCTATTGTGTATTCTATTGCGTAACATTTGAAATCAACATCAAGTCGAATAGCTGGTTGGTAGATACGTAGATACGCTAGTTCAATCCCACCACATCGAATTATTTATTAGATTATAGTAGATATTATAATCATTTAAAAATGCAAAATTTACATTAAAGAAAAAAATTATATTTATTTATTTTCATATTAACATAAAATTTAATTATCTGTTTGTAATGTTATAATCTATAATACGTTTTAGATATAGAAAATAAGACTACGGAAGATATTTCAGAAGCTCCATGTACTGGCTTTTATAAGGCAATCTCTACGTTCCTATCCTACGGTCGATTTTAGAAAAGTAAATTAGGAATTTAAAGTAATAATACGTGATAAAGCTATTATATATACGACCACAACTTCAAAATCATAGCCAAACCCTCCTAAATAATCGAATAAAATAGATTATCTTTCTTTTATTGATGTATTACTAAAAATATTGTTAAAGTTCCTACATTAGTACATAAAAACTATATAAATTACATAAATGGGAAGGTGGTGACAGGTTCTAGTTATATGCTATGCTAAAGTATACAACTAACGCCATCTAGTACCAAGATCCATCAGTCTTATAAAAACATCAGTTAAAATAAGTATGTGCCCATTTCTCATGTCTACTGCTCGTAGTGATCGATCAAACGGTATCCAAACCGAATCTCAACCATATATTTATACTAGCTGACCCGGCAAACGTTGTTTTGCCATTTAAATTGTTAATTATATATATCGCTATTAAAAAATAGGAGTTGATGGTACAACAGTAAAAATTTAGGGTTGTATGTTTTTTTAATGCCACATCATAAAAAAATAAAAATAAAAAAGTGGGGTGGACAACCTTTATCACGTAGGGGTATAAAAAATAGATAACAACCTATTGTCAGACCTACTGAATATACGTATAAAATTTTATTAAAATCGGTCAAGCCGTTTCGGAGGAGTATGGTAACTAAAACTGTGACACGAGAATTTTATACATTAGATAATAACTGTGAAATGCTATGCTGTATTTTGGTTACTTTCATGATTTATTCTTCATAATTTTATTCTCTTATATTTAATTTTATACTTGTACAATTAAATTATATCATTGAAAAAAATTTTACTACGCAAAACAAATTTGTTTATTTCTGCTACATAAATTGGTCTAAAGTATAACAAAACTTTATTTTTACTTCTATTGTGTGTATAGTTTTTCTAATTATTGCACAATAAAGTTATTTTTCAAATGAAATATGTATTATGAACTCTGTTTATTTGGTTTTAAACAATTATCTAATAGCCACTTTTAAGGTGTAGCATGTAAATATTTGATTATTGCACACATATATATGTAACCAATTGCGAAATGTTGGTGAGCCAATTCTAAATAAATAAACATTAAAGGCAGTTTTGCAAACATTTATTAAATAAAATAACGAACTCGGCAACAGGTAATTACAGCATATTGAAAGAATAGGTAGTGCTAAGTTCGATTGCCGCAATTTTAAATAGGTCAAAAGCTCATAATGTTTGAAGATTATTGGATAACGGTCCACAGAAACAATGTAAGGCGATGAACACAATCAAGAGCGACACTCACTTTCATTGTATAATATTTGACAATGGTGAGAAGTGAATGTTAGGGATTTATAATTTTTGAAATCAGAACATTCAAAAAGAGTATAGAGAAAAATTAATGAGATGCAATATGTTTTTTTTTTAACAAAATCAAAACGGAAAAGATTATAGGGCTTTATGGCGCCGTGCCTACTCGTGGTTTCACTCAAATTTATGTAGGTCTGTAACGTAAGATATGTAGATGCACGTTCATAATATTTCTTCAGCTCGTAAATACTGACTCGAAAATGTTCTTTATTACGTAGGAGAAGACAGCGAAACAAATAAATAAAATAATTTCAGTTAATTTCATACTTCCTGGTACTTACGAATATCGGTTTTTTGCAGCCGTCCACGTAATCCATGATGTGTTTATCTCGAGGTTGTAATTTCCTGATTATTGTAAATAAGAAATATTTTCAATATTTAAATTATGTTTTCTTCCCACAATATCCTTGAAAATATTTAAAACAATTATACTGTTTGTTTCTTTTAATGTTAATAGCCGGCAAACGAGTAGACGAGCCACCTGATGCTAAGTGATCACCGGCGCCTAATTACATCACCAAGACCAAAGTTACCAGTGATGCATTGTTAGCCAGGACATGAGAAGAAAGTAAGAAAGAAAGTACTGGCTCTCAAGCCCCCAGCCGGAGCACGACGAGTCGTACGTAGTCATATAATCGTTACGCGAAGCCCTACCACCAAGCAAAAACTTTAAACTATGAGGAACGTAAAATCTGCATATGTTTCGTCTTTCTGTTTTAAATATATATATATATATATATATATACATAATATGACAATATAACGAGGATAAGAAATAAAGTCAGCAATTATATAAATACATGTAATTATGTTATTTTGAACAGACATTATCGGTCCTTCGAACTATGTGCCCAGCCCATTGCCACTTCAGCCGGCTAATTCTCTGGGCTATGTCGATTACCCTCGTTCGTCTACGGATTTCATCGTTTCTTATTTGATCGCGTAGAGAAATACCGAGCATAGCTCGTTCCATAGCCCGCTGGGCGACTCTGAGCTTATGTATTAGGCCAATAGTGAAGCTGGATTCAGAGGGCTCAGGACCGATCAGAGTGGCGCAAGTTAGGGGAGGCCTATGTCCAGCAGTGGACCTCCAAAGGCTGATGGATGGATGGATGATGGATGAACAGACATATCTGTATCGCAGAGTAAAAATACTATTACTACTCTGCTTAAAGGGAAAATAGGAAAAATACTATGCTTCATTGGCCACAATATCTATGAAAACCATTGATGAAAGCAAATAAAATGAGTTGCTTTGCTTTCAAAAAATACCAGAGTCACTTCACATTACGCAAACCGGCGGATCTCTATCAAGTCTATCATATTATATAAGATTGTTATGCAGATTCCGACACTCGCTTAAGGCAAATGGACCGGGTGAATGTCAGTACATAATGTCTGATCATTTTGCATTCGTTTTTTTTTGCATTAACACTGTATTTTACCAATCAAGTTTTGTAAAAACATTTTGTGACGTAATTATGACTTATGGTTTTTTCATTGATAGTACAGTACTGTTGTAAGTAAAGGGTCGATATGTAGTCTAGGTGATTTGTGTTCAAATGCCGCACGCATTAATTATTTTTGGAAGTCATTCTCGTATAATTTTAGCACTTGTTTCAGTGAAGAAATCAACGTCATATTTAAACCTGCATACTTGAAGATCGCCTTGCAACGAGGGCGCTAGGCTTACAACCCCATGCAATTTTGACAGCACTAATATTTACCTTCTTAATGAATCTTATTCTGCTTCTGAAATCAAACTAGGGTTGTAAGAAAACCATCCATCTTTGAAACCAAGTTATATAATTTTTTTCATATACTTGGATTACCATTTTCCATATACTTTGAGCTAATTCAATATAATATATTCCAATAAACGTATCTATATATCCTTGCATATGCGAAAATAACAATAACATTATCCAATTAGGATTATTCTGTCCGTCACTGGCGTTGATCTGTAACGGGATTTTTTTACGTATCATAATGTGAATTCGTACGTATACGTAGAAATAACGAATGTTTTATAATCTTCGTTTTAAATTATGTAACTCCGAAGTCAATGCCTTTGACCGTTGATCTCCATTGCGCATACATAACGCTTAGTAGGTACTCACTAAAGAGATATTTTTATACGAGGTATTTTTCTCATTGTCATATTAAATATGTCATTTATGTCCATATTATTTAAATAATTTGAAATTCTTATATTGTTTAATATGACAATCATTATTTATTTTTGCTGATATTAAATTGTTTTGATCCAATTCCTAATGATATATTTAAATTTGCGTGACGTTGTCGCCAGTATCGACCTGGTACTTAGACTTAGTACAAAACTAGAATATTATGCTGTGATGATCTCATATAAGTGGTTGATTGACTATTCAATGGATACATAAAATAAATAAATAGATTGTTTTATTTACAGTTAAGAAAACACCTCAATACGAATCAGTTATGTAATTTGTCCTGATTTACCAAGGTTTTTGACGGAAAGCTAGTAAAACCGGATGCCGCGCTTCCATGACATATGAATAACTAATATGTTATAAAATAACAAGTAGTGGACCTGACAAACGTTGTTCTGCCCCAACGTTGGGGTGCATTGTATTAACGGGTTCTGTAAACATTTTTCTATTTTCTAATTTTCGATAAAATATAATAACTTAGTATCAGTTATTTTTTTACCAAATTCAATTATGAATCTAAACAATCCAGGGACTCACTTAAACCCCGACAATACTTTCATAAAAATTGGTTTAGCCGTATAGGAGGTCAGTAACATACACACGTTCACAAGAATTTTATATGTGAATACTAACTTACTAACATAATATTATAAAGAGGAAAGCTTTGTATTTTTGTATGTTTGTAACGAATAAACTCAAAAACTACTGAACTGACTTTTAAATTCTTTCACCATTAAAATTATCCCGAGTAACATAAACTATATTTATTACTAGAAAAAATAAGGTATGAAAAAATAAAGTATGTGAACCAAGGTGTAAAAAAATATGCTTAAAAATTTCTTTCATCGCATACGCTGTGGAAACTATTGATAAAGTACACCCGTGCGAAGCCGGGGCGGGCCGCTAGAATGTAAATATAAATAACAATAATAATAATAATACTATAATAATGATAATACTGTGAGTGTCTCCGTCCGAAAGAACTCCTACCAATACCTACCAAATAACTGAACCGAAGTAACTGAAATGGACAAGTAATACGGACCAGTCATACAACTATTCATAGTTAGTAGCTCCAAGATTTTAGTTCGTAATTATATTGACACGACCAGATGCCGTCCCATTTCAGAGTACAAAACATGACCGTGGTTATAAGCATAATAAAAATATTTGGACGTGAAATTTCAGCATCATCTTTACATAATATCAACATCAGGGCCTAGTCGGTCAGTGTACTAACCCGTTGTCGGAAACCGAAGTGTGTCAGTAGGTGGCCGATCGCGTGCGCACGCAACAAGGAGCGCCTAAGACCCAACACAACCAACTCGGACATCTCGCTCTCAACTTAAATAAACGAAAGAGACAGTAATCTGTCGTAGCACCTAATACGTGTCAATCACAAAGTTAGATAACTTTCCTGACCTTTGTAGTATTTAACTTGGCTACTGTCGAAAGAAAATTAAGAGGAAATTAACGCAATTATTTATTTATTCAAAACTGTGTAACGCATAGATGATTAGGACACAACCAACAAAGTGAATCCAAGCCAACCTCCCTTGCGTTCAGTCTTCCTTCCTTTCTTTCTTGACCAGCTGTGCGTTGATTATACCCTCAATGTTATAAATGTGCAAGGGCAGCCTTGACCACTAGCCATCTCCGTCCTCCTTTACTCGATTACTGGCTCTTATAAACAAAATGTGGGTATTACAGTAAGTACTCTTTAATGTAAGCAAAGTAGATACGATTACATACCGAGTAAACGAGGAGTCATTAAGCATTGCACAAAAGGGATGTTGCGACAGGTATGCTGTTTGAACCCAGCTACGATATAATTTTTATGATAGTGCTCACGACTATTAAAGTAGTATTTTGCAATAAAAAACACTGTCGCTATTAGAGATCGGAAGAGTATCGTTGCTAAGAAATGATCTTTACACTACAAGTAAATTGGGAAAGACTATGGAAAGACTTTGATACTGTCAGATTAAATTTCGTATTAGCAATGCACAGCCGCGTCTGAATGGCTAATTCAGCATTAGATATTGTTCGTGTTCTAAATTTCTATTTCTACGTCTTCAAAAATCTTCAAAATCCCTTTACTCGGCTTGGGTCTCACTTCGAATAAGAGAGCTCAAAATTAAGTTCAATCTGATTATGGATAGACTAACTGACTTCCGAAACCTTCGAGAACAACTTTCAAATAGACATAAATGTTTTCATTTACTGAACCAACTGAACTGATGACTCGAACAAAACAGCAAGGAGTCTTTGGATTTAGAGAGCCAAGGCCTTGTCGTTTCAGATCAATTCAGAGACGCCCTGAAGAGGTAAGCTGATTTTTGACGCCTTTGAGAATATTATGGAACAAACTCTGGTATGCATGTTTTCATTAACTGAATAAGCTGAAATTTAGGTATGATAAAAGAATGGAACACTGATTGACTTAGGGAACCCAAGAATATTCCATAGGGCTTTAATTAGAAACATAATATTTTCAGCAGTGTACCTCTGAAGATTGATGGATGAAACCTGTATACTACATGCCTAGTTGCTGCTAGTATCACTAATATCTGTATCAACTTGCGAGGTCTCCGTTATTTAGGTGCACTTCAATATAATACGGTAAAAACACTAAAATATAATGAACTAATGTTATATTAAAATTATTTAATATAATATGTTACGTGTACAGTAGAAAAATATATGAATAAGGTCATTGAAATATGTATGACCCATCAAATAAAAAAAATCATAACATCCAAAGATGTGTACATTATATAAGTGGTTTTAAACTTAACTTCATGTCGTTAGTGAAAGATGGAAAGGAAGGGAAGACGAGGTATACATACATGAGGTGGCGAAATATATTACAATGTTTTTTAGCTGCTAGAAATAGTTCGTTCTTTAAATTTATTTGACGTATTAACCTGAAAATTATTATTGGTATATAGTATCAACATTAATATTCACAATTATTGACTCACAACTTAACTAAAGCAGTTAAAATCACGTCTTACGTGTCTTGCAAACCGTTTGTTGCAATGGAGCCGGGCTCACGTTGCGCACACGCAGGACGTTGCAACACGGTTGTTGGTTCAAATCCTGGTAATAACTAACGATGTCGTCTAAACATCGCTGAGCTAGCAAGTGTTGGGGTTTTACCCATAAAATATTATGTAACTAGGTCTTAATCGAAAGCAATTTCGTTACAGCTGAGTTTTATGGATGCGCAAAATCGAATGTCTGGGTTTTACCAAACCAGATATGTAAGTTATAAATAAAATTAAATTGCAGTTAAATATTTTAAATAAAGTATGTTTAAAAAGCTACCCTTAAACGAGGAGGCAGGCTATCTTCAATGCATGTGAATTCCTTGTCTCGTTGCGTGAACCACGCGTTAAAGAGGTTGCCTTGGACCCATGGACGCAAAGAGCCCCTTAAATAC
The DNA here is from genome assembly GCA_003671415.1 of Megathymus violae. NCBI lineage: Eukaryota > Metazoa > Arthropoda > Insecta > Lepidoptera > Hesperiidae > Megathymus > Megathymus violae. The sequence continues at coordinate 12,920,050 of PDGT01000001.1, forward strand.
CCCATTTAGCTATGTAACAAAATATTTGTATGGAAACCAATCACAATTATTTTTTACAATAATCACTTATTGGTCCTGAGTTTTTAACGCAGAGTCTCATTTTTGCCTTTTTAACCTTCAATAAGCATGTGTTTCAATCGCTAGTTACATTCACCAGACGTAATTCCGATAACCTGCCGTGTTAAATTACTATTACAAAGAGCAGATTAACTGAGATTAAGATTGGCAAATAAAAATATATAATAACTAAATTAATTCGATCTATTTACGAATATAACCATAACCTCAAAGTCTTATTTGTGAACAGCAACTTCCTACTCAACATCGAGTGCTATTATAATGCGCTTTTGAGATTGTTCCAGTTTTACTATTTTATTTATGAATATTAAATGAATTGAAATATTAAGTAAGTCTACATTTAATTATTCTCCAGAAATAAACTTACAAAGAAAATAAAACTCTCGATAACTGCCCACACAGTACTACTACTAGTATTGGTACGAAACTGCTGTTGCTGTTTTCTTTTTCACGAATTAATAATAGTAAGGAAGAAGTAAAAAAACCATTGAGACTGTATTCAGTTTGATCTACAGCGGCGTATACATAATCAAACCTTTTTAAAACTACTCAATACTATTTTTAATTGAAGGTCAACTGAGGTGTAATTGTTTTATTGAAGTGTCATTCATGGAAGGTATTATTAATTAATTGACAAATACATATAAATTTATTTAACTTCGAAGGCATTATTTCAAAAAGTACATCATAAATTGTGTCTATATTATTGTTAAGTGATCTGATGTTTGAAGTGTAATGTTCCACGTGTTAAGTCAGTCACAGTTTTGGAGTAATTGACAGGATTGATTTATACAGTGTCAAATGGCACCGTTTATTGGGGAAGACTACCGCTGCGTTCATATAACTTCGATCTACTTCGTTTTACCGCGCTGCCATCAGTCACGTCATTTACGTGTATACTTTTAACAAAACTAGTGGGGCGGAATTATAAAATATTTGTTTTATAAATTATATAATTGAATTATAAAATATAAAATATTTTTATCTTTTTATAATTATCATTTTTTTTTATATTCATATAATGCGGCTATTTAGAGCTTTTTTGCTTAAGTTAGAGCGTCGAAATCTTAAATGTCGAATCTGTATCAAAATTTAAGTGCATTAATTTTTGGTTTTATTAAGTAGGTACAATGTAATAATCAACATGTGAATGTGTTTCACCAAAGGTCTAATAATCAAATCGAAACAATTCACATCAGCCACTATTATTCGTTGGGGTAAATATGTTAATGTAACCGGATTATATAATTCTGCAAGTATATTCTCCTAGTATCTCGAATAGACAAATTTACACTGTTTGTTTATTTATTTTATTATCTTTATACTAATGGATATCCGACATTCACAATGCACATGTAACTCATAAAAGTCCGCAGTGTACGTTAACGCAACTTTATTAGCAGTAAGTACATATTGTTACCGCGTTAAATGGTAAGTCGTCAATCAGTCGCTCAGCAGTTTAGGCAACTTAAGAAACCATTTGCCAACCATTGCAAGGGCACTGAAATATGTATATTGCCATATATTTTTACTATTTGCATAATCGCAAGTTTTCATCGGATTCTATCCACTTTCTACGGAAAATCAACTGTTGCACTGTTAGAGAGATAGTTAATAAGTAGATTGAGAGGTTTCTTTTCCGGCAAGTCATCAATGATGCCTTTGGTTTATGGATTCCATGGAAGATGATCAGTTACTATCTAGTGGCCCATGTACATATGGTTTGTTTACCTCAAGTGTTGTAGGTATGGAATGTGTTTCTGTGTTAATTACTCGTATTATTTGTAATGCGAGATAAACTCGCAAGCCCATTGTATTGTCGCGAGTTTGATGAACCTTTAACCTTAAGTTATTCAGACAGAAATCAAGGACACGCGTACAATTGTTTTGGTGACACAGTTTTAGAAATTTATACGTCAATTCGGTAGTGTTAGTCAACCCGGTACCTGGTAACCCGCTTGACTTTCGGTAATCCATGGGTTGGAAATCTAAAAAATTAAAGTTGATTTACTACTAAAAATCACTCATCACTTAGTTTTGTGAAGTATATTATCATGAAGAAATCTGTAGATCTGAAAGTTGGCTATAATTTTCTCATAGGTGTGTGAATTCTACTGGTAAGTATTTGACCCGCCTGATGGCCTCTACCATTAACAAGGTGAGAGGTAACCTTAGCTACGAAGAAAGACCCTTCGTCTGCAGTGAGTCTTAATTTAGAAGGAGCCAGGTTAAATAACGGTTTAGCCTAGTTGACAATGACCATGCTGAACAAACGGTCCCAGGTTCTATTTTTGGCCAGAGCTGAAATATATTAAAATTTATATTGTGTTCTCAGGTTTTACTTGTCAGTTGTATGAGAACAAATTCTGTGCTAGCCACGACTCGGGTAATACCAGACTGTGTAATAAGAGCAGAGAAAAGAAAGGAGTAAGGAAGACAGCGTTTAAAAACCAAGAAGAATGACTAACAGAACGTTATGATTACTGATTTAAAAAATGGTGCACTGTGTTTATCTTAATTATATACCTCATTACGGTGATAGTTTCCATGAAACATTAGAATTTATGACGGCCATGCTTTCTAGGAAAAAAAAATATACGCATTGGTATTATGCATCTTAATTGTATATTGGAATAAAATGCGGATATAATGCTAAAATAATTCTCTCACAGGCAGTATGTCAGCAGAAATACAAAGAGTTTTATAAACAGTTCAACTAAGTACTTAAACTAGCTGAATCGTGCGGTATCTGGGTTCGCTTTTGTACAATAGCACTACTCCCACTCTTCGCAGGATATAGTAAAAGGCAACTAATAGGAGAATTCCAGGAGATGCAGCTGCGTTTTTCCCGTGTTATAACACTTATTGCACATAGTATCAGTAGTGCGATGGACGAGGACAGAAGCCGGAATGAGTTGGGATCTATGTCCGTGATCCCGACTAGGAGTGTAGAGTTGGAACACACGTGGTGCATTTAGTCGGTAGGAGTCCGGTAAAATATGTCTGTCGCCCCGCGATGGAAATGTATTTATGATGGATTTTCGCACGCTAAAGCTAAACAGCTGTGCTAAAGTGTTACAACGTTGTCTTAAAAGCATTAAGCAGTGTGTGTAATATTTTTATAATATGTAAAGAATGTTCAGAAAGTGACTATACAGTACCATGTTGTGGTGTGCTAAGCAATTACAACATTTTGCACTGTTTAACGTCTTTAAGGACATGCAGAAACGTGTGCAACTGCGTCTTCAAGGGAATCACTTTCAGCATGTCTTATAAATTTGATGACTTCAATACAGCAATTTATAAATTGCATATTTACTTATTGAACATCCTATAGTATGGCACGACTAGTTTGACGTTATTTTTAAACATTCTAGCTTTTGCACCAGAGATTAAGTTGCAGTTGTTTCGCAGTAACATTGGGTAGGTGTGCCAGATTTTAACGCGAACAATTCACGTAATATCATCGTCATAACTCATAATGATACAACTGGCGCCAATATGTACGTAACTGATGACTTTGTAAATACTTTATTTTGTTTTGTATAACTGGTACTTATGTAATAACATTACAGCTTTTGTCACTCAGCTGAATAATAGTAATGATTCATCTTGAATAGAACATACGCATCCTTTATGCAACTGTGAACAAATTAACATTTTTTGCTCTTTTACTTATTATGTTAATGCTAGATTAGGATCTCACCTGAAAATAATGTCGTTTCGGATGGAATAGCACTGTTACTTAGATGTTTGTTTACGTTTACTCAAGGCATAAAGTTTCATATAATGAATAAGATTATACAATATCGCGAATATTATACCGTTCAAGTATTAGAACCCAGTGATTTGTTTATGTCAGGTGAAAACAGTGTCAAGTTCAGTACGTGAATCGTAATCGTACGTGGGATCTGATATTGTATTTATGTACGTAAAACGATCTAGAGGTAAATTTGACAAGCTTATTCATTAGTATCTGTCCAGTTTTACATAAATGTCAACAGTGTTTCTTAGCCCCACCGCAGTCTCGCCGTGACCATGATCCATGTAATTAGGTTGAAATGTTATTATAGAAAATACAAAAATCGTGACTGACAATTACAGTTAAAAACTACATAATCTCTCTGTTGAGACTTGAGCTCAATGTTAGTTTAAGTTTAACAGTTTATCGGTTGTCAATAAATAAATAATGAAAGGCTTCATTCAAATTTGAGTGGAAGCCGGCTCGTGCGGCAAGCACCAACTAAAGAATCCCGGAGGTTGTCGTGGTAATGTAGTGAATGTGTTTTAGTTTGTGTCAGAGAGCAATAACCAGCGGAGTAATGAGCAGCTTTTCCTCTTCTATTTCGGTAACGCGTCGGTGTTGCCTCTGGTGTTACGGACGTCAATGGGTGCCGATGACTAGTTACCATCAGGTCGCCTAATTAGGCAGCCGGTTTGCTTTGGACATAATAATATATAAATAAAAGCGAATATGTTTCGCTTCGCTTTGGTAATGAATGTATGCAATGTGTAAACAAAGATTGATGTAAGTATTGTATGGTCTGGCAAGGATAAAGACATTGACCGATATACTTGAGCCAGTGTCCACGGGCATCACTAAATCCCGTTCAATACATAATTACAGTTAACCGCACGGTTCGCACACTAATGGTACAGTTGCATTGACTCTTTTACTATGAGTCATACAAATATGATACGTTTATAATGTAAAAACCTTTACATGTAAATATTAATTGATCAATGTGCCAAGTCTTCTTGCAATCTTTTGGTTTTAACTCCAGCTCCTATGAATTAGTTTGTTTTAATCCGTTACACTGCTGTCACTTGCTTAAGTAAAGAAAAATATGCAAGAACTTACCTCAAGCAAGAAAAATTACTTAGATAACTAATTGAGATTTCATGCCTTGTCGCAGATACACTAGTCAATCCTTAGAGGTTGTAAGAAATCGTGTTGGGTGTATAATGCTCAAAATATAAATATCACATTCACTAAATGAATATATGGTCAACTATACAAATATATAATATACACATATATTATGAAAATGTGTGTATGCGATACAAAAATTAGGTAACATATTTTTTTGAGCCTTACTTTAGTAGATCTAGCTTGAGTTATTTATTTAGAAATATTATTATTAAATGTATGTAAAAACTATGAATATGTACAGACCAATGTGAACTATGACCATTCATTGAGAGAGACCTCCCGAAAGCAACAGTGTTATGACATCGGTTGTGACAATGGAACCTACTGAGACTTCTTCGTAATTGTTCTTTAAAATAAAAGAAATTGTCATTCCAATTGAATTGTTAGCAACAATGTCAAATTGCCTATAGATTTAATTAAAATAAATTATAAAAGATTTCCAATTCTATGCATAAGTTGAAATGGTTATTTATAACTGCGACCTTTAGTATTTGTTCCATTACCTAGATAATTTCTAATAACAATTATAGTACAATGACGGCGAAAACTCCTAGCCAATAATAATATGCGTTTGACGTATCAAAGACGGTTGAATATTTTATCAAAAGAACTGATTATTGCATGAAGTTTATTTTTGTAACTAGTAAACTACCCTCGCTTCGCTTCGGGAAAACTACTCCTTACGCTAAGAAATAGTACCCGCATTATTTTAAATTAATTTATAACTTTTTTATTAATGGACGGATTGAAATGAAACGAACTTTAAATCTTAGGTGACGCTTACGGCAATATATAAGTGAAAACCACCGTAACGAAATCGGATGAACCGTTTCTGAGATTAGCGCGAACAAACACACAGACAAACAGGCAAAATTTCTAACAACTATAGGCCCCTAACATTAGTTTTTTCTAATATATCCTTAATATACAGAAAGCGATCGGTTAGAATTTTATTATTATGTATAGATTTACAAATGTGCTAACCTTAAATATTGACAAAATTATTAAGTAAAATTTTCACACTTACAAAACATTTCAATACCTTTGACCTTACAAGAACGACTAGTTTTCAAATATGAGGGGGCGTTTTTAAGTTCGCGGAATGGCGGGGTTGGAGGGAGGATAGCAGTCTCCTTAAGGGCGAAATGTGTTTAGTGACTCATAATTAGTATATATATAATGATTTGTCACAATTGCATCATAAGTTTTAAAACTATCGACGATTAAACAACCCAACCCGGAAGAAAATTTGAAGTATGGAGAAAATCGAGTATTGCGCCGTTATAAAGTTCCTTACCAAGCAAGGAAAGTCTGTTCAAATCATAATGGAGGAGATGTCATCGGTTTACGGGGACTCTTGCCCTGGAAAAACGATAGTTTACAAGTGGCACAACCTTTTTAAGCAAAGCAGGGATTCACTTGAATACGACCCACGACCAGGACGGTCTGTTGAGGTGACCACTCCGGAAATTATAGCGAATGTCGAAAAATTAGTGTTGCAAGATGCTCGGCTAAAGAAGAAACAGCTTGCAGAAATGGTTGGAGTATCGAATACAACCATTTTTAAAATTCTACATGAACATCTTGGCTTTACTAAGGTCGGCGCGCGGTGGGTGCCGAGAATGCTCACGCCGCCGCAAAAACAACCGCGCGTTGAATGTTCCCGAGCTTTTTGGACCTCTGTGGAGAAGACAAAGATATTGTACTGAATCAAATTGTTACTGGAGATGAAACTTGGATTCACTATTATGAACCTGAGTCTAAACAAGACTCCATGCAGTGGCATAAAAAGGGTGCACCACCTCCTAAGAAGTTTAAGGTGTCATAATCGGCCGGAAAACTCATGGCTATTAAATTTTCAGAAGGAATTTTGTTAATAGATTATAAAGATAAAGGTGTCTCTATAATCGGAGAATATTATGCAACAATCTTGGAGTGGTTAAAAGAAGCCATCAAAGAAAAAAGAAGAGGAAAATTAAGCAGAGGTGTCCTGCTATTGAACGACAATGCGCCCGTACACAAGAGCCGTATTGCTCTGGTTGCCCTACATAAGGTGGGCTTTGATATTTTAAATCACCCACCCTATAGACCAAACCTGACTCCGAGTAATTATTATCCCTTTCCAAAAATGAAAAAAGAGCTTCGTGGAAAAAAAATTTCCACAGACGAAAAAGTTAAGGACGCAATTTCCTCGGGAGTTCTTTAATCGTCCATAGTTTTAAAACTAATGGTGCAATTGTTTTTTTTTTTTTGCGCCCAGAAGATGGAAAATGGGCTACCCTCCGGAAAAGCGCGGGAGGGGGGGGGTGAATGCTCCTAGCATACCAGCGCAGCCGGCTGCGCTGGTTATGTGGGACTCCCGAAGGCCTACCCACTAAACACCACCCGAGTTGGCTTTGGCCTTGTGGCCTCTAAGCCTTCATCTGATGCGACCCATCCTTAGAGAAGGATAGGGTGCTAGCGGCACTCCCGAGGGAGCATACGCTTGTTGTTAACACTGAAGGTGTTGTCGAATGGTGAGACTATGTGGCATCTTAAGGACGCTACTAACTGATACTGTTTGAGTTCTTGACTATGGCTGCCAGGCGGCGGTCCAAGTCAGAAGATATCTTGTCGGGGGGATTGGTGAGAGCGTTTCTTGGCCTCCGGATTTGGCGGCCTGTAAGGCCTGTAAGGGGCGGTGTAGTCCGCTGCCTGTCTGATGAGTGGATTAGTATGTTCCTCTGAGGATTTAAAAAATGTTGTACAATAATCTTTAAAGGGCTTTTGAATGGTCGGAAGCTGGAGATCGAAGTGCAGGTCGGCGTTCCTCACTCACCAGTGGGCGTTGGTTGCTCTCCTGCAAAAAATATTCTGGACAACGTGGATGGGATGAAGGATTTTGGGATCGGCGTGTGCGAAAACAGGGGCGGCGTATGACATCACCGGCCGTATGCAAACCTTATAGAGCGTTCGCTTGTTTCTGAGGGACATCTTACTATGCCTTCCCAACAGATTGTTGAGTCGGCCCATATAATATCTGGCGGAGTTGGTGACTTTGCGTATGTGCGGTCTGAATGTCAGTCCGGAGTCGAGTGTTACTCCTAAGTATTTGGTTGTGGTTTTCCACGGGACAGGGGCGCCTAGCAACCGGATGTTAGGTTCGTCATGTCTGCGTCTAGATTTGAAATGAAAGTATACCGCGGTGCTTTTGTCTGCGTTGACTTCGATTCGCCATTTGGTGAACCATTTTCCTAACTCGTCTACTGAGTGTTGGAGTCTGGAGAGGACCGAATTTATTTCCCGTGATTGGTAATATAGGGCGGTGTCGTCTGCGAATAATGATAGTTGTACGCCGTTTTTCGGAATGGGAATGTCGTTAACGTACGTTAAAAATAATAAGGGAGCTAATACCGAGCCCTGTGGTACCCCAGCCGCTAGTGGGCGTGGGGAAGAAAGTACTCCTTCGTGTCTAAAACGAAAGGAGCGGTTTTGTAGGTAGGAAGCGACCAATCGAACAACGCGATCAGGCAGACCTAGGTAGTGGAGTTTGAGAAGGAGTCCTTCGTGCCAAACTTTGTCGAAAGCTTTGGCAACGTCGAAGAAAACCGCGACTGTACGTTTCCGTTTGGGATAAAATCCGCTTAGAATGTATTCCACTATACGATGGATTTGCTGAGGGCACGAGTTTTTGGCACGGAAACCGAACTGATGTGGGATGATTAAGGGTTGACCGCCTACTGGGAAAAGAAGGTTCTTCAGTCTAGTCTGCATGACGCGTTCGAATACTTTCCCCATAGCCTTGAGGAGACTGATGGGGCGGTGGTTGGACGGTATGTTTAACGGTTTCCCGGGTTTAGGAATACCTATAACGATTGCTTCCTTCCAAGCGGTTGGAAAGAAGCAGTGATGCAAGCAGGCATTGAAGATGAGAGCTAAAAGAGAGAGAACCTGCTCGGGGAAATGTTTAAGCGCGACGTTAGAGATGCCGTCGGCTCCTGGTGCTTTGCGGGGTTTAAGACCCCGGATGATGTCTTGGACTTCGTCAACGGAAACGACGATGGGCTCAGCGGTGACTGGGAGTGAGTTCTTTTTACGGACCTCATCCTCTACTGAATCTATATGTGAAGGAGCGCATGGTTGTGAACTGGGTGTGCATTGAGAAGCAATGCTGTCAGCGAAACATTCGGCTTTATCGACGTCTTCGAAGGCGATACTGCCATCGGGGCGTGATAAAGGCGGGGTGAGAGGTTGGGCGCCTACGCGGAGGGCTTTCGCCACCTTGTAGAACGCCTGATGGGAGGGTTTGATTCCCTCCATGAGGGAGTCCCAATTGGAGTTCCTCATTTCGGCAAGTCGAGAGCGAACACGTCCCTGGAGAGCGTTTGCACGCCTCCTGTACGTTAGAGTGGGGTAGAGTGCGGCCCTTCTAAGGGCCGCATTCTTGGCCTCAATAAGATTCCTAACATCGAGTGGTAGTTTTCGGTTTGGCACCTCGACTACGCGTTCGTTGTTTCGGAGAGATGTTTGAACTAAGTGTGTTAGGGAGTTGACCGCTGAGTCAATCTTTTCCGTATTGACGAAGTACTCTGAACTGATGGTAGCCAGTGGTGAGCCGCCGGCATCGAGACCTGATACAAGCGATTTTTTATATCCTTCCCAGTTGGTGAAGGTTTTAGAAGAAGTGGTTGGGTCGGTGGCATAAGGCCCAAATTTGAGCGAGACCGGCCGGTGGTCAGAACCTAAGTCGTGGAGCGTTTCGATCGCTCTTAAGTTGAGCGCGACTCCTTTAACTAACGCGAAATCGATGATATCCGGAGAGTTGAGCGCGTTATCCGGGTAATGCGTAGGGGAGGAAGGACATCGATGTCCCGTGTTTCTATAAATTGTCTGAGTTTGACTCCGTTCGCGTTGGTCGATCGGCACTTCCAGTCCGTGTGTTTGGAGTTAAGATCTCCGAATAAAATAACCGAGTCTCCTAGTGAGAGTAGGGCCTCTAAGTCTGAGTTTAAAAGCGGGGTTCCCGACAGATTATAAACCGAGGCTATGATCAGGGACGGATGCCCAGTCATACCTAGCTTGCAAACAGTGGCTTCTAAGTTCGTGAGAGTCGGAGTCTCAATATGGGAACAGTGGAGCGACTTTCTAAAGTAAATGGCGGTGCCACCGCTTGCGCGGCTTACGGTGCCGCAGGGGCGTCTGTCGGTTTTGTCTTGTCTGTCGTTACGTATAAGATTGTACGCGGGAATTGATAGGCCCTTGGTGTGGGCGGGTTTTAAGAACGTTTCTTGAACTAATAGTAAGTCTGTGGCGTTGTTGCGAACGAATTCCTTTAATTCAGGGATGTTGTTGCGGAGGCCGCGAGTGTTGAATGAGATGAGCGAGATGCCCTTAGGTTTGGTACGACCGGAGTGACAAGAAGGCGCACTAAGTGCTTGAGCCATTATAACGACGTTAATAAATGGCTGTGCTCAGCGAGCGCTAGAAGGCGCTGCTGTGGTGTTGTTGCCGCCCGTATCTTGCGAGCCAGGACGGGGATCTCAGCGATGTCGACGTTTCGGATGACGTCATAGACGAGCTTCATGTCGTCGGCTAGGGACGACTTGCCCTCTGGTTGCGCGGTGTTGCTAACGCGTGGTTTGGTCTGTTTCATGTCGCGCGGGGCGGCCGGGGCGGGACGGGGAGCAGCTACAGTAGTAGTCGTGGTCTTGTCGGTAAGTCTCCACGAATTAAAGTGTTCGGGTTTTGGCGGTGCGACAGGCGTCCTCAGAGGAGGGAAGTTCGCGTCGGTGTTCGGCGGAGGGCCAGATTGGGTATTTCTCCAGGACTTCCAAGCGGCAGTCCTGGATGGGATAGGTCGGGGAGCTCTAGGGCAGCCACGGTAGTTGGCCGGGTGGCCGGCTTGGCCGCAGAGAACGCAGGCCGGGGGCTACTCTGATTCGCGTGTGCGCGAGCACTCTTTGGTGCTATGGGGCTCCAGGCACTTAACGCACCTGGGGTTGGCGGAACAGTTCGCCGCTGCGTGGCCATAGAGCTGGCAGCGATGGCATTGACCGGGGAAGCCGCGTCTATGCGGGGGCTCTACTTTTATAAAGAAGAGACCACAGATGGTCATGTCGGCCCGGAAAATGTTCCGTGACTCGGGCGTGTTGGACAAAATGGCAAGAGCCAGTGGATACTGTCTACCCGTGTTGCTGTACATTTTGTGCACAGCTTCCACGGGATGACCTTGGGCGACTAAATCGGCGAGGATTGCTTCATTAGGAAGCTCGAATGGGACTCCGCGGAGAACGGCTCGCACCTTGCGCTCTTCCGGAAGAGCGTAGGTGTGGTATGGGATTTTATTTAATGTGAGTAGCCTCGTAAGGGCACGGAAAACCTCTGTGTTTGGAGAGGTCACTTTTTTTACTGTTTCGCCAACTACTCTGGCGTGAGTGTAGAAAACTTTGCTGTCGGCGCACAGCTGGGTGGCTTTGAGCCACATAGACTTGTCCCGGACAAATACCGGTGGCGGGGCCTTGACTTTAGGAGGGACGGGTGAGCAACGGGATGCTGGTTTAAGAGGAGGGAATTGTTTGGACGAGGACGGGGCGCTGGTGTCGATAGACATGAGCGGGACTGGTTGGGAGGGAAGGGAGGGTTTACCCTCTGCGGACGCCTTCGCGGCGCGTTTTGTAAGGCGCTTTGTGCGCTTGGACTCGACCGGCTGGAAGGCCTGGTCGTCGGACTGCGACGGCGTTACGGTACCGTCGTCGGATAACCCTAGCGAGCCATCGGACTCGATCGGACGCTTACGCGACGAGATAAAATGGGCGTCGGAGAATTCGACGTCGTGGGCCGGTGAGGCGTCAGGGGACGCGGATGAGTCAGTCAGTGGTGTCGTTTTTAACGCCTGAATGACTGCGGCCTCATCGAGAGGCGCTTTGAGGAACGGAGTCAGGGCTCCGAGGATGCGACGGACGAGACCTATCTCGGATGGATTCATCCTCCTAACAATCCTCCCTGCCGCGGCAGAGAGAGACTCGAGAACGAAACAACGGAATCTAAAAACAAAGATGGAATGAGCGAGACTACGAAAACAGTGACTATCCCTAGCGGAAATAGCCACTAACCGTCACCCTGGGAAGGCCCA
>PDGT01000001.1:12932337-13070780 GCA_003671415.1 Megathymus violae
GTGACAAAACTTTATATTTATACTAATTATGAGTCATTAAACACGTACCGCCCTTAACGAGCCTGCTATCCCACCTCCATCCCCGCCATTCCGCGAACTTAAAAACGCACCCTCGTACTTACACTGACATTAATCACAAATATACTTAATGGGCGACGATTATGTAGATTGTGTATCTCTATTTTATATAAATGCTTATATTATTTGTTAAAACGGTTGCTCCTAGCAATATCACTGAGCAGTGCTTTATTAATATTGACATCACTGACTTACATATTTGAGGTTTAAGAGGCTCCATCTATCCTTGAGTCCAAGAGAACTTCTCTTGTTCATGGTGTAACCTACTGAACAACGGACTAGGATATAACGAACGGTCCCTCCTGCTGGCGGTTGCTAGGCTCTATATCTATCTGTTTAAACGCGACGGTACTACGGTACGGTTCTTTACCTCTCCAGAAATATACTATCCTTCTAGAATCCACCATGAAATGTTTTTTTTCGGATCTCGGGTGCAGTGTCAGAAAGTCACTACTCACTAAACGGTTTATCCAAATCCATCATGGCCTCCAACGCCTGCTTTTAGTCTTATATTTTCCCTCAAGTAATCGTCTTGCTTATTTGACGGTTATTTACATACAAAAATACGCTACGCTAGTAACTGTTAAGGTATTTGTTTTCCTGATATTTAACTTTGAATGGAATGCAAATTAAAATTTTAGGTATCGGCATAAAAGCTTCCTCCTGGTTGTAACGCATCGTCATGTGAATGTATCGAACTTTGAAACTCACATTACCTGCAATAATCAGGTTAATAAATTGATCTCAATCATTGTACTAGTTAAATAAAGGCCAATGAACAGTTAGATACAATTTCTAAATCTTTCTATGGTTCACATGATTAAATTGTAAAAATTATTACAGTATCTGTAACGCGATGTAAGATCCTTCAATTAACCTTGTGTTTTACGTTAATGGATGATAGAGCCAGACACTCTAAATATATGAGCGAAGTATGACCGTAAACTAATTTGATAGCCCGTACCAAATTCGGTAGATATATATCAGTGAACGTACAAGCAAAATAATTTACTGTGATTGGCAGGCTAACAAACCATCCTGGTAGGTTAGAATATTGTCTGTTGGACATACATATAGTGCGGTATGATAAAATTTTGTTCTCTAAAACAACAATTTCACCGATATTATATAGAATTTAGCGACCATCTCCAGCTTCTTACGGATGTAATCTACTGTAAAACAAAATAAAAGGTGTTCTTAGCAGTTAATATTCTTAACTCCAGCGCTTTAGACTGCCAGTCAAACTATCAAATTGAACATAGTATATCTTTTAATGGGATTATCGTACGAAACTATCGTCAAAATTCTTAACAAGAAAAATCGTGTAAGTGATGACCATTCATAGATTCGTATTATCTCGAATACTAATCGATTTAGTTAAAAATTTGAATCATGTTCACATTGAGTACTGTGGCTCATTATAAAATATAAAGTATTTTATGCATCCGATTATAAATAGGATCACTCGCATATCTGTCTGTCAGTCTGCCATATTTTTTTTTACTATTGTACTATCTAATCAAAGTAGAAAAAATTAAAATTTTGAATAATCATGTATATAATAATTAATTGTATCTACAACCCGAAAAGAGTCGGAGGAGGCCGCTAGTATTCATATAAATTGGTGCATTATATAGTCGTAAAAAGGTCATGTTATACAGCACTAAATAATAGGTGTGATACCTGTGTATCACAACAGTGCTCGTCGCCTGTGAGGGGGCCCAGGAAATTGAGAATGTCCGCTCTCTCTAATCAAATACTACGACGGTTGTAGTGAACGAACTGTATATTGTACATACCTATGAAATTGCTCTTTTTTTCAATCGTTCCTATTGGCATGGTATTGTCGATGCATATTGCCAATGTATATGTATACTCGAAGTTAGAATACTGATTACCTTTTTGTAGTCATTTACACCATGAATTTTCAATTTATAAATTATAAATCATGTTAGTTTTGAATTGCACTCATAAAGCTTTTCTCTGTGCTTTTATCCTCTCTTATTTTCTCTTCTCTTGTTTTTTCATATCCATCACTCCCCGCAACTTTTGCCTGTTCCTCAAATAATTTATTGTGTTTAGTACCTTTACACGCTTTTTATAAGACCAGCTAGCTTATCTGCTAGTTCTACTTTGAGGCAGTATGTTTTAAACAATACATCTATGAGTGACTTCAAACAAAACTGTAGTCATATTACAAATAGTCACTGTCTACAATCAGACAACAACAGGCTACTAATCGGTCTACGTCTAAAATAAACTAACTTTAATTATTATTAACTCCAATGAAATAGAATATCATGAAAATTTTTACGTTATAATTCTCCACAGTCAATCGTCCACAGACAAATCGTCAACTATTACGTTATCAAACAATCAATCGTACTACAAAGAACGAAAATTCACGGCATTATTAATACGCCAAAGGTGTAACGAAGGCTCTTATTTGTAAATTAACATATTGTCATAGAGATGGACGAGGAACTTTTGACGTACACTGACGCTGTCAACGCGAATACGATAATAATCACTACAGCCAGAGCTGACGAGCTAAAGGTAAGTTTCAACAATACAACTGCTGCTATTGGCGTATAGTTTACTTTAAATGGACTTGAATTAAATCTCACTAAGACACAGTACGTTCACTTTAACCTATCAGGCCGTTAACAGACCATTAAAATCGCTCAAAGTTAATATCAACGATGTAGCAATAGATCAATAAAAGGAGGACGAAATAAAACCTTTCTGGGTTATAAAATCGATAGTGGTTTCACATTGAAAAACTATGTATAAAAATATGCCCAAAATGGCGGATGTGGCGCCCGCGTGCTCTTCCACAATGGTACAATCAGCACTGTAATACGAGGCGTTGCTGTAATGTCGGTGTGTTGGATGGCGGCGTGCCTTCCGTATGCAGAAACGTGCATTTAGAGGTAATACCATAACTCGCGCTATTGCAACCATAACACGAGTCAGCAGCGGCGGTATTATCATAGATCCCGACGTTCTACTATAGAACCCGTCATTCTTATTTCACAAGCAGTTATTATATGTGAGAACGACTTAGACATTTCCAAAAAGCACAAACATTCTACCGCGCATGTAACAGACATTAGGTGTAACTAGCAATGCGTAGACTAACCAAGCTCTGCAATTTGAGTCATGTGCGCAGTTGTTTACACTAAATTGCCTGATGACATCATTACTATCGTTAACCATTCCATCCATCATCCATCCATACATTCCAATAAAATAAAATAAAATTGATGTGTTACAGAGCGGACGTTTCGTAGTTTTGCGAAATTCATGATACACAAATAACTACTATCTGGATTGTGTTCCGTTGACTGTTATATCATTATTCTAATATAATGTAAAACAACTGTCACCATTCTGTGTAATTTTTTTTTCATGCATTTTATCGTGTTTCGTATTTTTCATGATATTCAAAATGAATGTAAAAATGTATACGTATGTTACTCCTATGCTGTTTGTTGGTTGTTATCTTGCTTAACCTGTAAACATGTTGTGCCAATATAATACGGAATTGAAATGGACATCAAATTCACAAGTGACAGAATTTAGAATCTTCATGTTGCTACATACCTTGCTATCTAAATTTCGGAAAAGCTATGAAACGCGAATCGATTTAAGAAATACGGTAGCCGCGCCGTGATGCAATAGTTTCGGTTGGCTACGAATGGGGGCATAATTCTGAAACTCTGGTCGAAATAACGCGAAATTTTATAACATAGAAATATTTTGGCAATCAAAAAATTATGTAAAACTATCATATTGATAATATTAAAACAACGGTGAAAATTAAAGCAACACCTATGTTTTAATATCTTGTAATAATAGATTTTAAATTCAGATGACTCTATAGCCAAGAAATTAGGAACTGTCTTCAGTGCCAAACGAAAGGTACTCAATTTGATTATCGGTCATGGGACAGAGAAATGTTTATTTTCGTGGCTTAACAGAAATTAGGGGTCTTATTTGTGAATATCCATGCTACAAGAATTTTATAAATTGTAAGGAGTATTTACGATTTTTGTGCTTTGTGTGTTCCCGTGATTAGTACCCGTTACAACTAAAATGTATAATGTCGACGATAATATAAGTTTAAAATCACAACCAGATTTGAGCGTTTTATTTCATTATCAATTCATTGCGATTTATAACCATGTCATTTATAAAAATGTTTCAGTAGGCAAGTAAAGAAAGAAATTGATGTAGTTTGTGAACAAAGCGAACTTAGGAGTCCATGATTCCGCTTTCCGCTGGGTAGTTTCAGTTATTTGACCAAATTATACTGACACTTGTTAGGACCGTTCGCACGCATAGGTAATAATTTTTCAATTACAACCTAAGTCAGTGATGCTTTAAGATTGAACACCGCTTTTTTAGGAATTAAAAATGATGAGAATGTACAAAGTAGGTACTCTAATGGGCTCTTGTGTTTTAGAGTGCTCTACCTCTCTTGGCAAACTCATTGACCTCCTATATCTCGTGGCGCTCTGCCACACTCAACACTCAATATTACTAATCATAATTATGTCTTGAAACTTACTAGTGCGTATTATTACATAGCATCTTTCTACACGTCACGGATACTCCACTACTCCCAGTACGGAATGACGTAAGCTTTAACTTACTATCAAATACGATAATAATGTTTACGTGAGGGTAATATTCAAGTTTTTTTTTCATAATAGTACTGCTATCTGTCTATTTACTGTTAAATAATATTCGCAATATCAATAAGTAATAAAAAAATTATGAATTTCAATATTTTTGTCTATCAATCTATTTGCGTTTTTTGCCCAGAATAGACAATGAAACGACCAGCTAGAATTTTTTTTAAAGTGATATCCATTGATTATCATCATAATAAATCTTTCTACGTCCTACTATTACTTCATCACTTTCAATATTTCCTATCGAATCAACGAAAAAAAAAACAAACTAAAGCTCTGAACCAATCTTGATAAAAATATAGTTTGAATCGATTAGGAACCCACTTTGGGGCACAAGTCATCCTTCATTATTAAGGACGCTTAGGACACACTTCACTACGCTGCTGCAATGTGAATGACAGGTGAAAGAATTAGTCTAAATTTCTATGCTGCCCGTAGGCCTCCGACCTCCTCCGAGGCTAAGCTACAATAAAAAAAGTAAAGTAAAGTATAGTGAAGTAACAGCTATCTCACGACAGCAATCGACACAGGCAGCTGTACGTGGGACGAGTTAAAAAAAATTGTCTCCCATTCAACCACCGACCGCATCAGCGGTTGCTTAACTTACACCATCCCGAAATTGAAAGAAGGCGTCTTTATGCAATCGCTTTATAAACTGAAAAAATATAATAATTTTCGGAATATGACCTCAAACTGTCTAGTTGTTAAGAAATTATACGACCACATAACAGATGCAAGATTTAGTTATGTAGGATAAAAAATCCAGTACAAATATTTCTGATATTACACGGTAGAAGCGCGATCTTGGTTGCGCTATGACGAAGCACTCACCGAACCGTGGAGCGCTGACTCTATATTTTTACACCAGGAATTTCGACATTCACTTCATAGATTATGATACATTTTAAATGCTGCGTCCAATGTCTAGAAATAAGTATTTGAAAGGTGTTGCAGTTTAATATTTCGACAAATCTTGATACCACTACAAATACATAAATAGTTATTTTAAAGTTCTCTACGTCTTATAAAAAAAGACTTAGTAGAATAACTCAGATCAATCTGTCTGGCAGTAACATGTCATTTTTCCCGAATGTATGGATGATAAAAGAAATTGAAGTTAATTCAGTTAGTAGTGGCCCTATCACAGGCCACCTGACGATAAGTGGTCACCGCCACCCAAGAATATCAGTTGCTCTAAAATAACTGGGTGGTATAGAGATCAGCAACTTTCTACGGGAGGGTACTGCCATCAAAATCTTATGTTATTCAGGAGGACACAGGAAGCACATCGCCCTTTACATCCTAATGTAAATGGAATGTTTTTAATAAGATGACTGTAAGTTTTAGGTACATTACAAAGGTTTACCCTCAAACCTTCAGAAATGCATGATAAACATTCATTTATTAAAACTGAGAATTAGTCTGAACTAAACATAGGAACTAGATTATGGATCTATTCCAACTATTCACCCCACAAACACGCGGACTAGGAAATTGCTGCACTTTATAAAACGGTTTATGTACATTTCAATTGATTGTCTCGAATTGAATGCTGTGGAGTTCAGAGCCTTTAAGCAATATCGTATTTTCCAAAGGCAACAACACAAGCCCCGTCAATTTGAAAATAATCATACCCTGTAGCCGCTAATTAGCTAGAGCAGTAACAATAAAAAAATCCCTTACTCCAAAAGATTATTAAAAACCGCATGATAAAAGGAAAAAAGTGTAATCAAAGTAACTTGACGTAAGTCGTATGATTCGTAAAATGAAAGGTAGATCAATATCTATAGATTTTAAATAGGTAGACTTTATTTACCTTGAATTGTACATATAATCTCTAAAGTTCCTGATTTAGAATGTTATAGTAACCATTGGTGCATGCGATTGATGACATTTCCTAATGAGTTGACCGATTATTATCGTATTTACATATGTATTGCCAATTCCGAATCTTACATATAGAGCTAGTCTACACATTAACAAGTTCTTCATTTAGCTGGAGTAAAGGCTACATCAGTTAATACGAGGATGTTCTAGAAGAAATAACAAAGCATCTGAATTTTACCTTTCGATACGGACACTTTACCTTTAGACACGGACACCTTTGGACAGGGTTTTACCTATCGAGGTTAATATATTCCTTTAATACACTTTTAACTCATAAGAAAGTTTCTAAGGGTTTAGTTTTATAATACTTAAAGTTGATGATAGCAAAAAATTTAAAAAGTGAATTAATCAGTTTTCCTCAATGATTTTAATATGCAAGTACACTGCGTACATCGAGATTGCAACATGTGCGTGTACGTTTTATGTATCAGTTACATTCGAATGTTGAGGAAAAACTGAGAATAATTTTAAACATGTTTGCATCTAGGCGAAATCCCGTTGATTACATATAATTTTTTTCTAAGAGTCGCTTATGAAACCATTCTTTTTACTTTTTAGAAATTGATGCATAAACTTTAATTTTATGTCACTTAATAAGGTTTAATAAAATTCTCTACCACTTAGAAGCTACGTAGTAATACGCATGACTCTTTTTTGAATTCTTGAATGGTTAAGTATTAATAAAGCTAATGATTGCAATGGCAATGATCATTACAAGAAAATTCATCGTTTACTACTGTTTGATTACTTACCCTACGTACATAAAAAATATTAAGTATATCTGTAGTTCACACATGACAGAATTAAACCTTCCAGAAATTTACATTTCGAGAAATAAAATGAATGCAGAGTAACAGAAGTAGAAAAATTGAAAGAGTTTTTTCTGCCGATATTTACGACAGTATTCCAAATTAGTTTTCGGCATGCTCGAACTTTTTTACTTTTACTGTCGAGAAGTGCAGTAAGTTACATTTCAGAACAAATATCTAAAGCTGCACTAACAAGTTTCTTCCAAAAATATAACACGAGCAGCAAAGATGAGTAAAAAAGTATAAATCTACATCCAGGTCGTAACTCCTAGGAACTGCTCAGAAATTTTCCCTTTGCCACACGATGGACCCGCACACGCACCGTGAATCCATGGAATGCTAAGAAGTTCGTCTCTCTTAAAATAATAGAAATATTCACATGAGTAATACACAGGCACACACATTTACCAACATACACATATAGAAGACCTGGACTCGACCAAGTATTAACCAGTGCAGTATACATACTATACTCACTATACGATACTTTCTCTCTCAATTTAACTCGACAATATACAGGCGCACACATGCACACGTACGTACGTACACTACTTAATGAACAAGATTGGGAGGCTACAAATACAAAGCATCGCACAAAGAAGAGACAGAGTAATATGAAACACTGTATACTGTATTTTATCTCATTTTCTCACATGCGAATTCCATAGTAGTATTTTTTTAATGTCGCTGTTTTGTTTTATCGAATTTCAAATCACAATTATACTAAAGAAGTTTCACTTCAAAAGATCCTATTACAAGGAGCATACTCTGAGATTAAAAAATATCTTTAAAACTGCTATTAAATGGTAATTACTGATTGCGTAAAAACAATATATAATACAGGCGAACGCGCCTGTACGGCGGTAAGCTGGTCTGATGCACGCGATGACACCCAATTTGTAAATATTGATGCTAAGTTTTGTATGCCATAATAATAAAAATCATTTTTCTAATCAAATTAATTCTCAAACTCGCCGTCCCACACCAATTCCATGTACGGGCTGCAGTGATGTACACAATTAAAATATTACCAATAATTTATAAGTCTGAAACAAATACTTATCATCATAACATGTCTGCCCCCGAAGACATTCGATCCGCGGATCAGTTTATAAACACAAATTTAATAATACTACTTACCTACTTACTTATTTTTTTTATCTATCCTAATAATAAAATTCTAACTGATCGCTTTATGTACATGAATGATATATTCTCATATAAAAACATTATAACGGGCCTTTATTACCGTAATAGAACCCAAAGCAATAGTTGCTAGAATTTTTGTCTGTTTGTCTGTGCGTTTGTTTCCGCTAATCTCAGAAACGGCTTAACCGATTTTGTTCTGGTTTTCACTAATGTGTTGCAGTAAACGTTACTTAAAATTTAAAGTTTGGTTTATTGCAATCCTTCCATAAATAAAAAACTTATAAATTAATTTAAAATAACGCGGGTACTATAAATACCTAGAAAAATGTATGTGCTATCTTTAAGCGTAAGGTAGTTTTTCCGAAGCGAAGCGAGGGTATTTGCTAGTATTATAATATAATAGTCATTACTCATCACTATTTCAAATTATGCAGATATTATTCAAAATGCAATTTCATTTCTATTAATAACATTTCATAATTGCAAAGTCTTTCCTTGATGAGTTGTGGTTCAATTACTTTAAATTAACGTCGCACCTATTAAGTAACAATTGAGATCATTATTGTACAGAGTTATTATTCTTGTTATATCCTTTAACTAATATTTCAATTCAGGATATATAATTCTATCGATAAGTACTGCAAAGTTTTGACAGTTACACATATGTAACCGTTTTAATTAGTTCGTAAAATTTTGATTTAAATGAGACGTGATAACTGAGACCTCATTTAAGTACGTAATTGTACAAATTATTTCTAGCTTATTTATCAAACTTGATGTATTTTAAGAGTTACTATCCTTTCCCACAATTACAGTTATAATATCTACTAATATAACACGAAACCGCATAAACGACTCCCGCAATGACAATAATTTTCAGTGTTTCGTTATGCAAAACGGTTGTAGATTTCATACAATAATTTGCGGTATAATTTTTGTGTAAAATACAATTCATAAAATATAATAATTAATAACATGTGTTTTAATAACAAACATTACATTAATTGATAAATATTGTAAACCACGAATTTTAGGAGTAACACATTAAGTTCTGATTTTAAAAAATCTATCACCGCCAATTTTGGTTGTGAGGCACGATTAGTTTTATTTTATGATTATTTTTACCCAATTATATTAGGATTATGGCTTACTGCGTAACTAGTTGGTATAAAAAATATCGTAAGTACCCATTGCATTAAAAAAAATTACATTTTTATATGTAACTATATCGCATCATACTTTTGTGGGTAATAAATTAATATTCAGAGTTTTTACATGTATAATGTTAAAGGAACTGACGAGTCACTAGAGGCTAAGTGAGCAGTGATCACTTGTTACCTTTTCACCAATCAAAACCTTGCCACGCAAAAGTGTATTAATTTTTTCTTCATAGAATAGATAACATTAGATATTTAAAAATAGCTTATTTGACTATAAATATAATATATATATTACAATTGTTATCTGAAATATTAAATAAAACAAATCACATAGTAAATGATATAGAATGCTTGAGTTACATTTGCGAGGGTCTTAAAGATAAGCTTGTTAAGATTTTTTGTTATATCTACCTAAGATAGTAGATGGTATATTTGAGCTTATCACGCGCTGTGATAAAACCTATTGAAGAAGGTGTGAGCTTCGCTTATCTCAGTCTTGGAAAACAACTTCGGTCAGAGTTCTATTTAAATATTGATATTATAAAATTTCAAGAACCCAATGTAGATGTCTAAACTACCTTCTGCTCCGAGTTTGAGTTGTTGTTTTCACAAAAATTTCTTCCACGGTTGCTACCCACTTTCAGTTCCTTATTGTTGTGTTGTTTGAAAATTACGTACTTATATGTTAAAGGTTATCCATAGTAGAGAATAAATTATACAGATCTGTTTTGCAGATGTTTATATATATATACCTAAGAAAATATATATACTGCTCAGATTAAGCTAACATTTACTAAGTGGGTGACGGCTTATGATATGTGATGGAATTCAGCAATTACCTTATCAGCCTTACCCACCTCATCTTTTAGTAAGGATGAGAATGCTTGTATTCAGGCAGTTAAAATAAGTAGCAAGGTCAGGCGTCATTATTATTACCGATAAAATGACGCTACTTATCCGGTGTCTTGATGAGAGTAATTTAGTTTTCAGATTACATTACGTCATATTACAATTTTAGTTATAAACACCACTTGTCGGCATGATGATTGAAAGGAATTTTTATTTCTAGATCGTCCGCTATACATACCGTCACGCTAACTGCAGTACGATAAGTCGCTGCATGTTCATTTTCTCTTTCTTTATAGTCACGGCAATAGTTATTAACAAGTAGGTATAAATAAACAACATTATGATACATTAATTTAAATAGTTTTTTATCATTAACCTTACGCGTCTGAAGGTATTTTTATATACTTTTAAGTATTATAGGATTTTAAATCGTAATCTATTTCTTTAACCAAATGTAGTTAGGTATTATGAAAAAAATTAATACAGATATCATGGTTTTTTTGTTGTTTAGAGTTGAATACCATATATAATGTGAAAAACATCGAATAATCCGTATAAACACTATATTACTTATTATATTTGAGAATAATGATGATGGTTTTCTCATTTAATTAGCGCTGAGAGAGTGGTAAAGACAAAAATTCGTTAAAAAGTTTTGCTATGCACTTTTGTATTTTAATTTGGATTTAGGCACACTTTTAAGTGTTTATATTTAATCTTTATGGATTTAAGATGCCGATGGCTATGTCATTGCATAATACCGGCTTGCCTTGTCGTAACTAACTCACATTTTTATGGATCAGTGAACATCGAATACGGTCCAGGGTCAGCAGAGACAACATCTTGACGTTTTGCTCAAATCGCTGCCTGTGTATCTAGTGGTGAAAGATAAGACGAGCAATTATAGTCTTATTCTTTACTACATCAGACAATCATATTAACATGACATAGCTTTGTATTCTATTTTCTTGGTTTTATTTTAAGTAGCTTGTGAAGGTGCAGTTCAAATACCTTCATGACATAGCACCTGTCGAAATGGTAATAAATCGAAATTAAAAGTACTTAGTAGTACTTACATAATTTTATACCTACACGGCATTCCGATTTTTATTTAATATTTTATCTTGATAGAAATGAAATAATCTCATTATGATATTATCCTCAAGCTAAAAAAGCTGTTAAATTAAGTGGATCAAGCGTTTGTGTATATGAAATAAGACCACATCACCACTCTCCTGGTGACTCCTTGGCTTATCTTATTAGCAAATATGTATATCTAATTAAGTAATACATTGATAATGACTTTACCTAAGCATAAACTATCCTTGGATCTATTGTCCAAATTGAACAATTTGCCTGGCAAGGTTTTATTCACTTTTTGCTCCAATACATATGAACATTCATAACAACTTTTATTTTATTTCTTAGTCGCCGTTCACCTCGATACCAATAGCCAATCAGGGCTTGTATTTTGTATTCTGTACAAGAGTTGTTATATATAGTATATTTCGACGCTCGCTTTTCAGTGCTGTGTAGCTAAGTTAATGTCAAGAAATCGCTAGTTTTAAGAACTATAGGTACCTGTGCTATGATTTATAGAATAACTTTATGCAAAAAATATGTTGTTATTAGAAATTAAACATCACATTTTTTACGCTGGAAAATCTGCGCGACAGACAAGTCATGTTCGATTTGTACCGGCTAAACCACCACAGGTGTTCCTCTTAGCCATATCGGGTATGCTTTCGCATTCTACCGCGATCCCATTAGCCCCTTTTAGAAACATCTCGAGGTTGGAATGGAGCTCTTTATGCCGTCTTCATTAAAGCACCGTACCCTTCACTTCGAAACTTTACGCTACCAAGTCAGCATGACAGCAACTCCTATGCGTCGTCTAGGCCTCATTCATGGGGGACAGAACAATGCCTGGTAGATGGTTCCGACGACCTTCTCTCAGGCTGTAGATAGGGAGATTGTTCGTCAAATCTTTCTTCCCGTATATTGCCATGGATCGTACCATTCCTAGAGTAGAGCTGGTTGACTACTCTCTTTTTGCCCCCAAGATTAGGCAACAATAGCCGAAGCTCCAGTAGTAAATATCAAGGGTGACTCGTAAGTAAGTACTTCAGAGTTGAACCGATATCAACATGACTTTTGTCAATAACGCTTTGGTACCGTCATGACGGCATCCTTGAATGTCTGTAGAAACAAAAAAATATATTCAATCTCACCCCAAGTCGAAAAGATTATCTTTTGATGATGATGAACTTTTGATACAAAGTCCCCGGAATGGTGGTAGCAGAGTCTTCTACGTAACAATTACATTCACATTTTACCTCGCAACGCCCAGTTGTAGATCATATTCTGCAGAAAGACTGAACCCTATGGGATACTGTACGATATCTCCCTTACCAATCAGTGTACAATTTATTACATGTAGGTCCCAACAATGCAGCTGAAGTGTAGTGCCATACAGTCCATTACGCGAAATTAACGAACAGGCCGGTCGGTCGGAGCCTGTTCTAACTGTCGGTTTAATCTGGGCCTACATCTCAGTGATGCTGAATAAAGTGGCCAGCTATAATACGCTCAAATGCTGCGTCATTTAGACTTAGGGGATCTCATGATCTCAAAAACATGACACCAAAGAGTTTCACCTATTGTTTTATTTGATATTAATTCAAAAACTTGTATTTTTCAACATAAAATTGACTGAAATAAAATGTTTTAAATGTTGCCCAAAAAAACTTCATTTTAATAAGCTAATCTAATCTAAACTAACGAAAGATGGTATATTTACCACCCGCACTGCTATAGGAAATGTGAAACAAAAGGAAACATCGGCTTTCTATAACAAAGCCCTCAAAGGTGCACCCTTCAAGTTTAAGTACCACCCTCTCTTAGTTCACTGACATACTTGAAATATCTGATGATTTCGCTTTTACCGAAATCCGGTATTTAACAACGAAAGTAGAAAGACTGCATAAGCGAGAAATTATGAAAGTAAAAATCAAGACTTATTTATTCCCATGGTGTATCACTAACAATTTTAAACAAATGTTTTTTAACATTATACTTGTATAAGTCCTAAGGACAATCTTTGATGTTTCTAACTTTCTAATGTACTCTTATCTCGGACACCGGATAAACTGTGACGAAGTTCGTAGCCTCGTAAAGGATTAGGGTCAGAGCGAGAAGCGAACAGGTCCTTAACAATTATAGTCCTTATCGGAGACTGTTTCAACAGCGGAGGCAGAGGAGTGGGGTTGGCGCTGGGCGAGCACCCAGCAGGTACCACTCCGCGTTTCGCAGCGACTCCAACACGCCGCGCGCGCCCGCGCATTCCCACCAAATCCGATACGATTTAAAAATTATGTCGCCCTATTCAGTGCTGAGGTGAAAACTATAGTGTCACAGTAAACAGTGTGTATCTGTCAGTTCTGTTAATATTGTTTATTACCAGTGATTGACATTATCCGGATTTATATTTTTAAGGAATAACAACCCTCGATACAAGGTAATTTTTCGATTTATTTAAATTTGTGAGCGATTGCGCTTTTCTCTTTACTTTATTGAGGTCTTGCGACGTGCGGTTTTATTGCAGGTGGCATTACAACATCCAACGTCTGAGTTAACACACTTTCACGACCTGCACTAAATATTATTTTAACGTTCTTTTAAATAAATTAAATAGGTTCCAAATTCAAATTAGAAAGTTAATCACTTCCATTTCATACTTACATATGCTTCACAGATTATAATGTAAATGGGAAATTAAAACATTGGTCAATAAACTTTTTAATTTATTTTCATGTTTAAAATTGGTAGTATTTTTGTATAACAATTATAATTTTGTTAAATTTCATGTGTTTACACCAATGTTTCTTGCAATTAAAATGCTTATTATCTAACAACGCAACAAGAATAACAAATGAAATATTTAATGTCTAATGATTAATTACATTTAGGATCGAGCCGTGCCGGTAATGACCTATTTTTTTTAATATGTTTAATAATATCTATTTTTAGTATAATAGGAAGTTAGAACAAAACAGAAAACGTTACAATGGAATTCAATTTAACGATTGATTTTATACGCATTATTCACAATTACACACATACTCGTAATATGCCTTAAATGCTTTATTGGACGTGTTTAATTTATTGTGTGAAAACACGTAATTTACGATATTATTTTTCATATTTCTCCTTTGTGATGAAGATGATCACATTGACAAAACTTTATTATTTAATCTGATTTTAGGAAACATTCTCTCATTTCTTTTATAGCTACTTAACAAATAAAAAGAAAATGGTCAATTTAAATTATTCGTGATTATGAAGCAAGCATATAATTTTATATGCAGATTTAAATAAATAATGCTGTTTTGTGGTAGAAATTAAATGTGAAATCTTACATGAGATAATTATTAACATGAGGTACTTATAGGGAGTAAGTGTCAGATGAAATAAGTTAGTAAATAAAATATATATCCATCGTAATATATGTACATCTTGTCATCAAGTGGCCATTGCTACGTATAAACAAACTATAACCACTTCAACAAAAATAAAGAAATGTTATATAATGTATGTGTTTATTGGACACTGCTTACATACAAGCCAAGCAAACAATTACAAAGGATGATCATTATAAAGAGTCAGTGGAACTCTCAAAGCTACTAAATAGAGACATTTTCCAAACAAGTTTTTGTAGATAAAAATAAAAGAGTGGTAGGAGAATCAGGGTGTAACAATCATTAAAAATATATTCTTTTACATAGAGTTGTAGATTAATTGTTTTTGTAGTGTATACATTTCTTTATAAGAAAGAAAGTGTCTTTTTATAGCAAGACATGGCAAAATAGCAGTAATGGTCGTGACATTTCATCAGCCAAATCTACTCTGTTTAGGTTTTATCATCCATCAAAAACCAGTATCATAATACTTACATGGTTTTAAATTTATACAAAATACATCCAACCGTCAGTGAACAGCCATTTACTACTTTTGGGCGGAGCTACTTCTGGGTGGTCCCGCGGGATATAATAATTGAATCAAATGAATAGCTAATCTATAAAATAAATTCTCACACATTCACAACACAAGAATACTACAATATGTAAATAAACTGTAGGTTAAAACAGGATTACTAAGACTGAGATTTTTGTACTTTGTATTTCATGATATTAATAACTACAAAAGGTCCTACAAAAGGCAAACGCACATTCTCCTTTCAGACTAAGTAATAATATGACGAGGGCCAAAATGTGGCTCTTTCATACGATGTTGAGGAAACGCTGCGTTGGATATTTCTATATCAGTAAGTCCCTCATAGCCGCCTAACCAAAAGCGCAATGCTTAAAACGAAAATTTACAATACATTGGGCCGCTTACTGTAACTAGCCAATGGAATATGGATGACAATTTTAATTCACTTTAATTAAAATATACTACTAGCAGTAAGCAATACGACTTGTAATACTTTTTACGGTTCGCTAGCCTTCACGCAACCTTGTATTTTAATTTGAAAGGGTTGACGCTAAAACGTAACCAATAGGACATTCCATCTCAATAATCAGGATATCTCAACCCGACATTTTGTGTCGATCGTAAGTGATCGACCGACTAACAAACTGCGGATGCGGTCGGTAGTTAGTTATTGCCAGTGGCTAAATATCTTGAGCAGCGTCGTGCTTCGCAAAGCATGGTAAGCTGTCGGACTTATTATATATCATTTGAAAGCAGTCGATAAGCAATTTCGGAGGCCTTCGCATTCTTATAGCCATTCCGCTAACCTGTATGGATAGAATATACTCCAAGCGACCCCAAATATGAAAAGAGATCGCGCTCAGTAGGAGACAGCTTATGGTTTGAAATCCCAGGAGTGCAATTCAATTCCAATTGATGTCGTTCATTTTAAAGTTTATTACTCAAGTATGTATCGCTGTTGGATCTCAAGTGCAAGTCAAATTCGATTACAGATGTCAATAAAATCAACGATATTAATATTATTATTTCTATTCCTATTTGATAAAACTTGTGGAAATATTATTTTGTTTCTGTATCAACAGAGGATATCCTACTGCGCAATTACTCGTTAACATCAGATTACGTTCGTAGATAAATATAAACACGCACGAATAAACTGCAACAATGTAGTTTCATATTCTAATTTTAGGTTATTAGATTGTATAAATACAACAGAACTTTGTGGATTAAAATTATGTTATTTTTATTTGTGTGTATGGATACTATAACGTATAAGGTACTCCATGTATCCGTGAATCTAAGTGAACCTCCCATGCAGCACCCAGCTGAGAAACGGACGAGGCGATAGCTTCAGAAGTCTCCTTTTATACGTCACTGGGCTTCGTACCACCTAAGTTCATCTCAAAATGCTCTTTCTAGAATCAACCGTCAAAAGATTTGAAGTGTTTCCTATACAGTGTCCGAGCCAGTAATAAATCAATCTCCCGCTTCATTCTTACCCGGCAACGCATCAGTGATGCGTTTGGTATTGCCGATGTGCAAGGATGGCCGCTTACTACGAGGTTGCTTGTTTGCTCGGTTGTCGGCTACAGACACAAAAACTTGTCACACAAAAGCTTCGTGTTAAGAGTTCCAACGTTTATAAAATAGTTAGTCTAAAATGTAAACTATTATTTTACTCTTATGGCTGATTATATAATGACGTATTCGACGAACAAAAGAACCAATTCCCGTAGGCGATTTTTTATAATTTACTCGAATGCTTCGAAACTTTTTATTGATTTCATAGAACGTAAATCGTTATCGAGTTATGGGAATCTTACGTAAACATTCGAAATTTAGAGGTGTTCTAAGGTGTCTGTTTTATTATGTCTGCTTTGGTTTTTATTTAAATATAATTAACGGTGGAAATATTTTATTTTCCGTCATTTCTAAAAATGCAAGAAGTTGGACTAAAGTAACAATAATTTTTCATGAATTAATTTAAACAAACTCATTTTTATGATTCTAAATTCTACCTATCCTCTATATTATTTTTATAGATACATGACAGGTTCCTGCATATTGTACCTTCCATGATGACATTATTTTAAAACATCAATTAATCTTAACTGTATTAAGAAACTGAATTTACATCACACAAGAATATTTACTCACAAGTAATTATGTTGTTAGAATGTACGTAAATTGCGCCTAGATTTTGATTTCCTGATCCATTTAATTACTAAGTTCAATTCTCAATAATTACCTAAGTTTGCAAATTTAAATTATAATTATAATTTTATGAACTTGTTCACATTGAACCTGCGAGAATCGTTAGGTTTTCTCAGAGCAGCTTGATATCCCACTGATTATTAGATCGTAACAGAGAAAGTAGGTTGTATTGAAAAAGAAAAACGGAACATGACTCGTTTCAATCTGGGCTCCATTTACTATATCATTTAAATATCAAGGCGAGATTGTTAACGCAAACAACACGAATAAACTAAAAGAACGCAATACGTAATTCTATAATTATATTAAGTACCTCTGGATCCTTCCACTTTCATTTGTGGTATATGTTACCTTCGATAAGAAATTAATCAACATTCCCATATATTCGTGTAACAGCATATCTACAGAAGTGCGAATAAGCTAGAAACTTAAATGCAAATTGATTGTATAGTGAAATGTGGTATGGGACATTAAATTAAGTGGAATGGAACTTTATGGTTTAATAACATGAAACCTATATCCAAATTAGCAGTTAAATAATTATCGTACATATTATTAATATTCCGTTAAACTGTAAAAGCGTTATTTACGATGTTTCCAAGTTCCGTTCTTGAGCCGCTAGCCCTAAAGAAAAGTGTAGAAAAAAATGACACTTTGTAAGATGGGATGGTAAACAAAGACGGAGCAGGTAGTCAAGACACGAAAAAACGATATCACGCTGCTTGAAATTGAGTCTTTGTGCCACACGACAATAGATCTGTAGAATAAATGGGACTCGGTGTGAGGTGCGCATCCTTTTATGATTGCAAAAAATTACCCAAGCGATGTATGGAAGTCCCGGTGTATACTCTGTTTTTATTAACGTTTAGGAAGGAGACTTCGAATATGGGTTATTGAGATGGTTCAGATTTTATCATGCATTTAATTGGATGTAAGTCTTAATTTGATAAACTTTCCGTCGTCGAAAACGTACCATAATGTACTCGTAGGTACCCATCTACGCTATCATAAACAGGCCGATGAATAATCAGACGGGCCACCTGATGGGAAGTTATCATCACCGCCCGTGGATGTTCTTATTACCGCAGACATCACCGACGCGTTGCCGTCTAAATTTAACGGACAATTCGCCTTTAACACAGTTATACACTGCTACAAAAGTTCGACTGTCGAAGAAGACTAGGTATAAAAAATGTTTAGCAGGTGGTTGATTTGTATCTTTTATAAGTTACACTTCTCGTATAAGTTCTAGGAAAAACGTGGAACCCTCGAAATCTTTACCTGCTTGGTATAAAATTGGTTGAGATATTCGATGGTTACTGTTCATTACTTAGTTAAATACAACATTTTTAACGTATTTTTTGTATTATAATATTAAGTAATAATAGCTAATATTTAGTTAGTATTTACACTGATATTTGTAACGCTTTATTGAAAATTGGTTTTTAAATTTACATGTTACATTATGATACTAAATAACATTTTAAGCACCAATTTTTGTTAATAAAACTTATACCAGCTACTTATTATTTAGCCAGCGCTTAGCTTGTCACATACGACCAATAAGTAAGACGAACCGTACTCGTCTATGGAACAATACTAATCCATTAATATCCATGTCACGTAATTTTGTATAATTGTGACGTTAGATCATTAAGAACTAAGGCACGCGATGCCAGATGGATTTATTTCGACAACTGTACATGTCAAGGTCGTGGATTTCGATAGTTGCAATATAATATAGACTTTTACTATTGTTGTCTATTAGATTTTTGCCATAAATATTTTGGTAATAGCTTCGCAAAATGAATGACCATGCGATATATATTTTTATCGAGGGCATAATGTACACGCATGTCACGCTATTAACCATTTTTTGCCTGCAGCGTTCATTAAAACTTGTCTTTTAAATGGTGGAAGTGATAAATTAAGTTTACGATACGTTTGAGTTGATTCGAGTTGGCTGAATGTCATTCAAATTAAAAATGAAAATTTGCCTTCCGATTACCACCACTACACGCAGTACGCCACCCGTATGGAATTTTTATCATATCTTATTTTCGTTTTATTGGGTTTATTTTGACAGTAACATACGCCTGCAACTTCGTTTGCACAGATATTTCAATACTTTCATGTTTATTTTAACATAGTTACCGTTGTGAACTTTTTTTCATTTACAATTTTTATTAATTATTTCTCATTTCTCCAAGAAAACTCCACAGTTTCTACAGTTTACGAAAAACTCAAAATTATTAATCATTAAAATAACCTAAATTTAATATTTAAACAAATTAAAAATAATTAGGGTACACAAATTTGGAAAGAAAAAAATATGGCTGCCAAAGAAATAGGAAATAATGATTTAATTTATTTTCAACAACCATAAGGTTTGCCGATATAATTTATTGCTTATCATTTGCGCACTCATATGTTCATCCTTTATACTTAATTTCATTAATATCTCTGGGGATCCAACCGAATAACGCGGGACTACCCACTAAAACATCCTTAAGATTTGATAAAATGACTTATTTTAAGGCGTCGGCATGAACCGACTTATCGAAGTTGCTTGAAAAGACATGGCACCAACGTTTTATATAATCTAAACTAATTTACTAATTTTTTTCCAGTATTGATTATCCTAGACACTTAAAAAGCGAGTCTCTAACTCTCATCTTGGTTTGAAACACGTCAGTGATCTGTTTAGCGGCGACTACTTACCATTAGGCCGGCTACTCATTCATCAGCCATTTACATAAAATAGTAATACCATTAAATGTTTCCCGCCTTCGTTAACAAGATGCTTTTGAGTACTCAATAGTTCTCAATAATATAATTATGTAAACTCTGCGGTAACATGTCTTAGTAAATTTAAAAGGATAACACCCTAAATGTTAAAACTTTAAAATATACCATTCGAAACCTAGCAATATAAATTATACTATTATTTTCTTATTCCAACTGAGAATATATACGAGATCTGTATAATTACTTAACAGTTTTGTGGACATAGTGACCGTTGATAATACATATTTATCTATGTTTATAACGTCATCTATTACTAAGACAATTTGTTTAAGTAATTTACACGGTTGATATATAAAAGTTGATGTATAATTAATTGGGTTTGATGTACATATTATTGGTAGTACAAAATTTATGGTGATAGATTTTAGACGGAAGCAAACGAGGAAAGAGTTATAGAGCAGATATCGCTACGTTAACCACTTCTGTGAACGTAATGACGGAGGTTTATGAACCTTGAAGGATAACGCCTTCTTTCAACAAACTTCGTCACAATTTAATAAAAACACCGCAAAGGTCAAATAAAACTACCGGAAAAGAAATTTCTTCCTGCCATTCCACTTTCTTGGAAAAGAAGGAAGTATTTTAATAGAGCCTTTCATTCGTACATCATGTTATATTATCAGACATTATTCAATCATTAAGAATATTCAAAAGCAACTTAATTCTATTACAATGTTTTATTTGGTTACAATTTTCTTATATCGGCATATTTTAGATTTGTAAAGAAATCTTTTATGTAATAGTTAAACAATTAAAAATAAAGTAAAACCAACAAGTGACGGTTTATTTACAAACAGGTTAAATTTTTTAGAGCTACATACAGGTCAAAATCGCGTAAGTTTTTAAAGGAAAAGTTAAAAGAAATAGCAGTAGCCACTGTAGCCTCTCACGTTTGGATATAACACTGCCGCAAACGATTCCAGGATGGTTACAACTTACTTTGTAATTGTCATATATTGATTTAAAAGATATGCTGAGGAGTTTTATCTCCTTTTCTTCTCCTCAGTATTAAAGCACCTCTTTGTGTAGTTTAGTAAAAGTAAAAAAAAGTAAAGTAGAAGTGCATTAAACCTAAATTATTTAATGACTTTTAATTTGAAAACAACAGATTTTGATTGATAAATAACTGATTTGATTGAGTACTATTAACAACCTCATATGATAATGGTTACACTATTTTGGTTTGATTATAGGCTGTAAAAGTATAGTCATTGTTTGAGTATCTTTCTTACTATCTTATCTTACGGAAAATAAAAAAAAACATTTTACGAAAATAGCAACACTAGTGATTAAAGTGCACCTAGGTATATTTCACAAAGGTCAATTAGATTAGCCGGGGTATGTGATATATTATTAGAATATTATAATTTATATTATATATTAATCTAGGCGGTTTCCTCGCAATGAGTGCCCTGAACCTCTAAATCGATCACAATTTTATATACTAGTTATACCGGCTGCAATGTATTGTCATTTCATACTACAATACAATTACTAAATGTGCCTACCGAGATTTTTTGTTACATACCGGACTGCCTGGTTTTTTCCGAGTTTATTTTAGTGGCATATTGAATGGGATAAAATAACTATGCGTTTGCATTATCCAATTTGATACTAATTGAAAAACATTTTAAAGTATTTCCACATCCATTGTAAAAGGTCGTAGAACCTTGATTGCGAATTTACAAGCACCATTGAGTTTCTTTACGAGTATATCTTATTTGTTCCATAGAACATGACGCCATAGGTACCGTGATGCTGGCAATATTCACTTACTTTTTAATATCATTATCATGTAACTGTCCCACTGATACGGTATATTTCCCTAGCGTCGTGTACCGTATGTACTCGTATAATAGAGTGTAGGCAATAACTATTCTGATCACATTTATTAGTATTTCTAACGCTTACTTTGGGCCGAGTGCTTATTTAATGTATTTATTGACGACCCCGTAGCCCAGTTGGTAGTGACCCTGCCTGCCGAGCGTGGGGTCCCGAGTTCGATTCCCGGCCGGGGCAGATATTTATGTGACAGATAAATGTTTGTTCTCGGGTCTTGGGTGTTTGTGATGTGATAATTGTGTATGTCCATGCCACCCGCAACACAGGGAATCCTAGTGCAGGGGTGTGAGTGTGTGAACGTTTTTTTTTTTAATGTTGCTTATTTTGAAAAATAACCTTATGGTAAGATATAAAAATATTTTATATACATATTTTAAATTCAACATACATTGCCGTATTTTAATCGCGACAATTACACGGTGATTTGCATCCACCAGAATTAGATATCATCATGATCTCTGCATGTCCTATAAAATGGCAGATCTAATTTAGATACCTCCATCGGACGGACAAATATATATCGATACGCACAACACTCGAATAGACCAACATAATATTCTATAGTTCCGTTATGTGTAACAAATATGTTAGAATATTATGATTAGCATGCACTATTAAAGGATTTAGAAGTCAATTCTTCAAGTTCAATACTTGTTATTTATAAGGTTGAACTATATAAGGTTGAAGGTATTTATTCTTATACAGCAATAATTGGTAACAAAGGGGGGCGGGTGATTTGAACTGGTCTCCAGCAAGGCCTCGAACTGGTCGCATCATACATTTTTCAATGCTATGTGCGTAATAAAAATTAATGATCAATTGTTCTGGTGACGGAAAATATCCTGAGTACATTTTCCATAACGTTCTCAAAGATGTGTAGATTTTGTTAGTCCGCACTTCGCCTATCATAATTACTCGTATATTACCCTCGTATTGCATAGCAGTGCGACATTTATATTTTGATAAAGATAATAATATTGATTGAATACATGTAATTAAATGCTGTGGTTTTTGATAAAATATTATTATTGACAGGTCAAGAATAGTCCGTGAACTAAACACGCCACTATTGAAAACTAGATAAACCAAATACGTATAATATATAGCATACATTGATAACAATACTTATATAAACTATATATCTCCTGGTATTATTAAAATATGACTATTTTAATCATACTCAGACATACTCGTATGTCCTACAGTCCTACAGAAGGAATATCGCGCATCTATAAAAGAAAGAAACATAACTTGTTACATAGCCTATACCTTATATCAACTGCAATTCTAATATGCAATCCTAACAGCTCGGCCATCCTACCTTAAGCTAGTCCCATCGCTTCACTTGACATCGATATAACATGACATTTACAACGTGTCTATAACAAAATAATAAGTTTAAGTAGTATATTACTATAAATTTAAATATTTCATTTGAAAAGTTATGAAGTGAGGTTAAAAATTACGGAATAATTTTTCAAGTTTAAATTTGTACATAAACGTTTTACCGTCACTAATTAATGAATAATAAAAAGTATTTAATTACAATTTATCGTAAGCAAAAGCAAATAACATTTTTGAAATGTCTTTAAAAATGTTACGAAATAATTTATAGTATTGCTATAGTTACAATTGATCGTTGTAATGATTCAAGATTTGTTTGTAAGTAACTATAAGAAAAGCTGGAACCAAACTTCGCACCACTTGTAGCGGGTATTCTAGTATACTAGTATGGTCGATATCAGATTTGTGGTCAGCCTCAGTGAAATAAAGCATACCTACCAAAAGGCCAATATTTGTGTTTATTTTTTTATGTGTAGATTTAAAAGTAATGTATTTAGAGTCGTAATATATCAATGTTACAATAGAATACTTATATGGTTAAGGTATAATTTTGCCAGTTGTTACTAAAAATTAAAAGTCGCTCAACGTTTCTAACACTCCACTGCTTATAAAAAAAATTATTTGGTATTTTCAAGGACATCTCAATGAGATTACAAAATTCTTATATCCTTATATTTAATATTCACGATGGAGTCGTATAAGTTTAAAAAAACAAAGAGTTTAATGATTACGAAATGGAGTCGGATCATAATATATATATATATATTTCTTCCGATACAAAGTGTATAGGATATTGCCCCATAATAAAAGTTATAAATATACTAATTTATAATTTACTATGTTCAGTGGTTTTTGCGTGATACCTACCGTTTTAGATAAATAAATAGACTAACTGCAATAAAAACTATGTTACGTCTATTTTAGCGCTACATTGCTGCTATTTTAGCTACATTGAATTTTTAAAAAAATATTTAATGTACAGATTCGGGCCTGATACAGTTTTATTATGAATTTATACTAACTAACTAACTCACAGAGTCAGTAACTAAGTACCTTACTAACTCTAATAATCGATTTCGATTACGGCGTCAAGTTTACACGAACATTATGCAGAGAGTGCGAATTTTGTGAGTTTGTGCGTAGGTATACGGAAAACGGCAACTATTTCAAAAATATTTTAGCATTTGAAAGAACAAAGTTGAGGCAGGGCGTTAGTTATTCATCATCATCATCTCAGCCGGACAACGCCCACTGCTGGGCATAGGACTTCCCCAAGGATCTCCACGACGATCGGTCCTGCGCTGCCCTCAGCCAGTGGTTACCCGTTTAAGTGGTTAGTTACTAATATAGTTAAAATCAAACTAACGTCTTGTTATTCAGACCAACAATAAAGCATTTACAGCTTATTTAGAAAACGTTGCTATGAGCGAATGCGCCAGTATTGCAGATGTAATTCTGTGAATTAATTTATCATTCTAAATTGCGTTATTTAAGTTTCAGACTCAACTA
Source organism: Megathymus violae (assembly GCA_003671415.1). Taxonomy (NCBI): domain Eukaryota; kingdom Metazoa; phylum Arthropoda; class Insecta; order Lepidoptera; family Hesperiidae; genus Megathymus; species Megathymus violae. The sequence continues at coordinate 12,957,679 of PDGT01000001.1, forward strand.
TTCTAGAAATTCGCGATAAAATTAGATATTCTAAAATCAAAGTGTTTAACCATCGAGAAACTTAATTTAACTTAATTAGATCTTGACGACTGGGCTATAAAGTCGGAGATACTCAACGAATATTCCATACTACTCTGGTCTACACTGGATTATGTACATGCATAAGTTGATATATAAGGATACTCACATAAATTTCCCATTAACATATACTGAAAACATATATAACAAGTAGAATAATAATAAGAAAACATAATAAGTCATGCTGATGTGCATGGACCTCAGTGTCCACATATCATCACATAGTTGTTTCGTCATTACGGCGCTATTTCCTTGTCTCTTTTTCAAGTGCACCTCGAGCAGTAGACGTTCTCTTGGGCTGGAAAATAGATGGAGATTAATTTAAATTTCACTGTAACATAAAACAGTGTATTGATGTTTTAATTTCAAATTTTAGTTACAATTTGGGTAAATGTTAGGTTTAGTTATTCATTAAACAACCACAATCACTTCAAACAACATATAGTTACGAGGTCAGTCAAAAATATTACCAGTGTAGTAGTTGGTTGAAATTTGAAGACGAAATTGAGCCCTCGTAAACCACATTTGGGACGACATTTGGAAACGCAATCCATATTTGGAATGGCAATCCAACGAGAGGCATTAACTTAGTACTGTGGTAACAACTCGCAATATATTAATAGCAGGTAGCCTGCGGTGAGTTGCAATAAATACATTGTACTGGTACGCGAAATCATCATTACTGACATTACAACACATTTAACAACAACTTTCATGCTTAATTACATGATTTAATATAAAGTATTTTTATTTACATAATATACCGCTACAAAGTCCACTGACGTCGCACGCCTTCCTTTCGCAGAATGTCGCTTGTAGAGGTGGTGACAGTCGAGTCGAGTGATTTCAAAGTCGGTCTCCTGTATTAAGGGCCTAAGTTCCGATTCTGCTCGCATCTCAAATTTTTTAAACTAATGTTTATTACAAATTAATTATCGCTTACCTACGTGTAGGAAAATATTGTAAGAAAAGGTATAATGTCTGTAAAGATTAGGAAGTCTGTCAATCTATAGTTGGCCATCGTGGTAAACTACGGCGTTTACTTTTCGCGTTGTGAGAGGGGAACCGAACCCTGCAATGAGATAATTATGGGTTACAGTAAGGAGATTCCCGTTTTGAAGCAGTTGATTGATGTGCGAACCGCGTCATTTTCGTTCAGTATAATAAAATTCCAGTATAATCAGCGATTTTCTACCCTCATCCTCATTATGAGGCGCCACATGCTCTCTGCAGTGTAGAATTTTTTTCCTAGGTAATAAAAAACTAGTATTGTCTTTAATACTAAATAATTACTAGTATTGGAAAACATTTTTAATTAGTGTTTTTAATTGATAAAAATTATCAGATTTTAAAAATGAAACTTTATCACTTTCATCTACTGTGAAGTAAGTTACCGTTTCAATATCCGCCTTATACCTTATTGGCTGTACTACACAAATTTCCGAGTTATATAGCAATTACTTTTACTTCACTATTTAATACTATTTTAATCTGGCAATCTAATTTACAATCAAAGACGGTACGTAGTAATTAGTGACATTATTATTCCTACATACAACCTACTGCTATTCAATAGATATTTGGATACAACAGGAAAAATAAGGAAACAACAATACAACGGTAGCATTTAAATTTTAAAGTTTTAATTAATCGGAACGTTGTTAGTTTCATTGTGTGCTGTTTAGGTAAAAAAAACTTAAACTTTTTGTGTTCTGATGAGTATTTTACCAACATTTTAAGGAATGAAAACAAAAAAAATATTTGCTCAAAGTTACTTCAAATAACACTATGTGGAAGGTAAGCGATATTTTAAGAATAATCTTTTTTGTTGATTGTTGTGCGTTTTCCTGACACAGGCTTTGTTATTTATTTAACTGATATATCACGACTAATGTCAAAAACGAAAGTGAATCAGATCTGCCAGTGTTTGACAACTTTTATATTCCTTACAAGCTTAGATTTGGTTGTTCTGAACACCTTTTAAACTTGTACTAATTGTATTTCTATTTATGCGAGTTAGATTTTATATATTTTTTATCAGGGAGAAGGCCGTTATAGGTTAAATTTAATATAAATTCTTTATAATTAACCGTATAATTTGTTTATCGCATTTTAATTTATGGTTCTCTAGAAATAAAACGCAAGAGAGAATTTTGGATTGATTTTTCTTAATCTTGTCAGTAAGCCACGATAGTAATCAAAAATATCACAAATGAAAAATTAAAATTACTACGTTTATCGGAATATAGATAAATGTTAAAAAATCATGTTTAAGTTTCTAAGTCAATTTCCCTTTTGAATGACTATTTAAATATTATAAATAAAAAGTTTCAAAACTGTTTGGCAAGTAAAAAAAACCTAACTAAAAAGTTTCAATATGTTTTTTTTAGAATTTCGATTGAATAAGATTGATATGGGAAATTTTAAGGAAACCTCCATCCTATTTTAGGGAAATATTCTTTTAGACTCACGAAATTTAAAAGGGTGTATGACAGAGAAAATTAAAACTTCATTACAGTAGTATCTAAGTACGACTATACAACAAGGAAAAGACGTTTTGTTTTCTGATTATAAGCACAAAATAGAAATATGTTTTGGTGGGAAAAAAGGTTTTTAAATAGAGATAAAATCAATAATAGAATATTTAAAAAATAAAATTCACCTAAAATTACAAACCTACCAGCTACCTTACCAGCTTCCAACAATTACGTAATTTGTAGTCGATTAGCAAGCATTGATTTCGTATAAAATGGACGATTCGATAGACATTTTTTTTTTATTAATATTTATTAGTCGTGGTCCTACTGAGACCTTTTAGTGTCCAATAATGTTTAATTGGCGACCCCATAGCCCAGTTGGTAGTGACTCCGCTTGCCAAGCGAGGGTACCGGATTCGATTCCCAGCCGGGACAAACATTTATGTGACAAATAAATCTTTGTTCTCGGCTTATGGGTGTTTGTAATGTCATATTTGTGTATGTCCATGCCACCCGCAATACAGGGTATCTTAGTGCGGGGGTATGAGTTGGTAAACTTTGAAAAAGAAAGTAAACTTACTTCACATATTGCTATTAAGAACAGGTAAAAACTAAAATAAATAAATAACTTAACCTGTAATTACATCACCACTTACCATTAAATTGGATTGTTGTCAAACTTTAACTTATTTAATGAAAAAACGTATACAGCATGTGAAATACAAACATATAGATATATATTACATACATATGGACTATCAGAATTAGTGATCATGGAACCGTAGCAATGTTACATCAAGTGGTTGTGAAATCCACACACTTCTAGACGTCTTGCGACAACCAACGCTTGGTCATTAACCCTACATTTTATTTGCTATAAATACTAACATATTACCAAACATTTAACACCTTCTAATAGTAAACTATTCATATTGAAACTATAAATATTTTGCTCTTTCTGCACGGCGACTAGTTATATAAAAAAAGAAACTTGAATGACCACCCAATAGCTCTGTTGGTAGCGAACCTGTCTACTATGCGAAAGCTCTTGGGTTCGATTTCCGGCCGGGTTAGGTGATTTATGTGACAGATAATATGTGTTTTTGGGTCGTAATTGTTTATAATGTCGTATTTGTGTAAGTCTATGTCACTCGCAACCCTAGCGCAGGGGTGTGAGTGTGAACATATATTTATAATTAATTATAAAATGTACGTCCATAATTATACTACTAAAATTGCTTTTACTTCTATTACAAAAATGTGCCTCGTAAGTAGGGTAGACAAAATGGTTGAAGAGTTCCGCACGACTTTTTAAGTAAATAATTTAAGATTAAACATACATTGTAAAACAAAATAACCTACACAAGCTTAAAAGGAAACCAGTAGTCATTGACCATATAAGGCTTCTTTTTCATGTTTCTTAATATTATAATGCTTTTTCTGATACATTTGTACTGTAAAGTGTTTTCAATTGAATTAATGTCCTGTTTTAACTGTAGATAATGCCCGTCAACAAAACAACTGTATTTACTTTGCAATGTTTTTGTTATTTTACAAAATAATCTGGTCAATCAATAAAGTTATTATTATTATTACGATCTATGAAATAAATTATGATAAATGAAACATTAAACTCTACATCTGTACCGTAATATTTAACTTGTAAATTCGAGTAATTCCGTGACCAATAAAATGTACTTCAGAAAGAAATATATAAGCAGTAAGACCCTAATAGATCGGTTGAGCCTTTTTACGTTACGTCACATAATTGCAGAACCTGTTCAACACTTGGTTGCAACACTTGTGATTTACTTGAGAATATACATTAAATTTTATAACTAATCGTCAGGATTACGCGGTATTTCTATATTATATAAAGGTGAAATCAAACTGATCTAAAATTAATTTCCTTATGAGTTATTTTCGTATGGCTAAATTATCATATAAGATGATATGACAATATCATACGATAACTACCGGGATTTTAGATTAAATATACTTGCATACATACTAGACACTAAATTACGGGTCTTTCACAATAGAACAGACTGTTACAATCATTGGCGAAATATATTGAAACACTAAAAAGTATGATATTATTATCTGTAATGTATAATTTAAAAACAACCAAAATTACTAGGTTCGAAATAAATTGGTCTAGTCAAGATATTTCATATGTACAAAATTGCAAAAAATGTAACTTAATCTGAACATGAAATGATGGTGGTAATTACAATTTTATTGTTTTGTGTATTTGTGAGTGTAATGAATTGTTTTAATGTGAAAGGATTAATATAATACTTAAAAGTTATGATTAAGCAAGGATTATTTTATGTTATTATTTTGACAATATAATTTAATTAAGGAATCCTTCCAGTCCCGTTTCCTTCAACCTGATACTGCCCAGCAACAGACTGCTCAATCAAGACCAATTCTGACCATCAGCAATAGCAGTACCGTTAAAAATGTCTCTAGATTCTCAGAGTGATTGCATTACAGTAATAAACTGTCACAATTGAATAATGCGCATGTAATGACGAACGCGAGTCGAGGAAAGTAGGGCGGCTTGTTTCGTCGAATTGAGATGATATAATTCTACTATATGAGTCCAACTATATACATGAGCTTTCTTTTTTGAAAATTATTTAGTTTAAATATTGTATAGTTAAAAGTAAAAAATAATGTAAATTCCTGTACCTGTTACATCTCTGTGATGTAATTCGAAATTTAAAAAGTAACCATGATAATAGTTCACGCACAATCGTAACCACGTTTCATTGTGTTCAGGAAGGAATGATCATAAGCAATTAAATTACACATTTATCTTTCAGGTTGGAATGAATTAATGAGGAATGGACGTGTGTTACCTGTAAAATTGTGTAACCTTTTTGAAGTAAATAAGCTATTTCTATTTCTACGTTTATGTGCCCCAGCCAGGGATCGAATTCTAAACCCCTTGAAGGCCAACTATACAAGGTCGTTCAAGCGAAATGAATCATTTTAAAACCTGGTTACATCACGAAAGAAACTCTCACAATTGAATAATGTGTTCTAAATGACGAATATAATTTGGAAAGAGGCTCATTTCCGTCTGGTCGGTGAGCTGTTTCATACGGTAAGAATGTAATTAGGACCGGATTCACAGTAAGTATTAACTTCGAATTATCGGCTCACACTATTATTGGTAATATTGTAAATTTAAGGTATTTAAGGTAATCATCAAAAGCTTTTTGTTCTAAACGCACTGTGATTAGGGTTACCACTTGTACTTACTTAATGATAAAGTATCGTAAATTATTTCGGGGTGTTATTGTGATTTATAATTTATAAAATCGCGATAATATTTTTATTTTCGTAGAACTATTTAAAAGTAATTTATTTTACGATACAAATATTGCACACCATTTATATTACATATGTATCGCACCCTTAGAATGAAAGGGACTTAACTCAAAAATTGCAATTTATGGGAAATGACGAAGAAAGTTTTCAAAAATATATGGTCTTGAGTAAATTTAAAGAGACTGATGTATGAGGTTTTCCCTTTTTCCCTTTGTCACTCATAATTCGGGCTCTTTTTTACCATGGGGTTTTAGAGTGGGCTTTTTTAAGTAAATTTATAGTAAAATCTGGAATTTCAGGAATTTTGTGTTAAGTCACTTTCATTCTAAAGGTGCGATATAGCCTATGTCCGTCCGGATTAATGTTAGACTTTTTGAAAAAGAGAGCTAATTTCTTCTTTTTTCTATCTTTATAACACCCGACATGTTATATGTTACTCAAATAAAAGGTGGCATTCTTACTTGGTATGTAAAGAACCTACGTGCCGTTCCATTTAAATACAATTATTTTTAATGTGATTCAAACAAAATTAATTTTAATGTTTTCATTATGTCTGCATCAACTATATAAATATCTCACAGTTGCAAATAAAATACATAAAACCTATAAATATACAGTACTTACGTACATTGTGGATGATATTGTATTGAAAAGTATATATGTATAACGATTAACTCATATTCTACCATTATGTAAAGTTAAATTAGACATACATTATGTAGAGTTAATAAACTCAAACTCACTCAAAGAACCACAACATCTAGAATCATTCGAACCACATCAGAAGCACGTACTTATATGTCGTATAGATTTTATTTAATGCGTAAGATAAAAAGGTTTGAGCTATGATTTCAAGAGTCTTTAAGAGCATTCAGCATCTTAGACGACATCACTACTTACCATCAGTTGAGGTTGTAGTCAAACATTAACTTATTTTAGTTTAAAGTAGATTAAAGTAGGTTGTATACATTCAAGGATGGAAAGGATTTTTTCCTTGGATTTTGCAATGATACAAACTTTAAATATTAAGGTGATGCTTACAGCAATATATTAGTAAAAACCAGAACGATATCGATAAGGCCGTTTCTGAGATAAGCGAGAACAAACGCACAGGCAAACAGACACAAATTGAAACTATTGTTTTGGGTTCCATTGCGTTAATAAAGGCTCCTAATAATGTTTTTTTCCATATATCGTTAATGTACAGAAAGCGATCTGTTAGAATTTTATTATATGTATAGATAGAAGATATTCGGTTCATTATAGTAATGCATATTCATATTCAATTCTGTGACTTTTTTACCAGTGTCACCAGCATCTACAGATCGAAGTGACCCATGTTAAATTTGAAACAAACATGTGTGCGGATAAAAGTAATATGTGATGATTCATATGTATATCCACGCTATACGTCACATAGAAAATTCAATTGCTGGAGTATGTGTTGTGTGTGTGTTATTAATCAGTATTATCTTAATATACAATGTCATACGTTATGTTTAAAGAAACACAAGTATCTCTAGAATAATGTTTTGATTCTCAATGTGGAGCTTCCGATCATAGGAGCATAGTAAACAATCCTCAGGCCAATAAATGATTTATAATTAATAGATTTTATATTTAGATAAGCACTGACATACTTATCGCAGCTGTTACTTACAAACATGTCACGTTTTATCGCTGAGATGTTAAGAATTGTTTTAATCATATTAATTAAAGTGCATAAAACATGTTATTTGTACTATTGAATCCAACCTACCTATTTGATAATATTAATTTATTGAAGGTAACGCCCGACAGCGTAGCGTAGTAGAAGTGGCTTAGTGAGTGCAATGCTCCAGGTTTGACTTCGACGCGTGAATAACTTGTATCTATAATACAATGGTTATGGATACAGCTAATTTTTTTTAGTAATATTAAAAATCACTTCCTTAAGTTTCATGGCCTATTCATGGCCAACTGTAGGTTGTATTGACACACACATTCAAGGAAGACTGGACCACGTTGTTAGAATTGACACGGTTTAGAGGCAAACTCAGGTGCTGAAAGTTCTGATGCCGTCGGCTTCCGACATAATTTAACGATTATTCTTTTACGACACGACCGTAACAAATACTTTTACGTGACTGAAAAATATCCAGTAAACATACAAACTACTTTGTTTATCACTTACATTAACGCTTCAAATTTCATGGTAAAGGTGGAAAATAGTCCTATTTATAAAAGATATAATTAAGTTTATTTATTTTTAATCGTGACGAGTGCTCATGACTCTTTGTGTTTTTTACCAATATTTCGATCCAATTACATAGATCACGGTCACGGCGAAACACGATCGAAATCTTAACCAATCGTCACCATTGTAATGGAAAATATCCGCTATGATGTCACTAAGTTCAAAATCATAAGTTTATTTATCTTAAAATTCCTAACAGTTAGAAATAAAATACGTATTTTTTATATTCTCTTTTACTAAATTAATGTTAATAAACTCTGAAATTCACAAGAAAGTCTGTGTGTTTCGAATGATGCCTCACAGAAAGGAGGGCAAAGAGATACGCAATGTACTACTAACATATAAAATAACTAAACTAAAGATGAAATATAAATAAGAAACTCAATTACGAATTCCGAGAGAAGGCGAAGTTTTGTAACAGAACTTAATTTTACGGTTCGATTTTTAACCAAAATAAATTAGAGACCAATAGAACAAGATGCTTCTGAATAAACAAGAAATATTGCGATTTTTTTATAATGTCAAAAAAATCCGGTTTTTTGCTAATAATAATAGAACAACTTTTTTGTTATACTATGGATCGCCCGCGGTCCTAGGTCAAGAACGAACTCACTTTCACTGTCGCGCCCGCTCCATTAGGTGCACGCCTTCAATTATTTTAAATATGTATATTAACAGATGCTAAAAGATTTTATGGCCACCTTTTCAGGTTTCGTTTTCACCATGTTTATTTAGCCATTTCACTCGCCACCAGTCTAACTCGGACATTACATCGATAAAATTTAAAACATGTAACTGTGGACCGCTGTATAGTGTTGAATGGCGTGGCTCACTAAGTATAAAACATTTCAGTAAATATATGTATGTGTGAGACTTTCGTGATTACTATTTCTGTCAATCGTTGATAAGATATTTGCTTCTAAATTCTAAAGGGAATTCAAAAAAAATCCCTTAATAGAATTTACGAAAATATAATCTGGTTTGATAAAATATGTCGTATAGTTTTGTCAGATATGGGATTTTCTGTTACGTGTTACTTTTGTTTCAGCTACTAATTTTAATTTAAATAATGGTACTATGAACTACAGGTTTATTTTTACTCTCGATGATAAGTATTTTATATTTCAACCTGACTACGGATGCCTTTACTACGCGAGATCCGATATTTTTATTAATTTACTTGCCGTAAAAAACCCGATACTGTACCTGCAAATTCTAAAGTTGTAAGCAAATTATAAAGACACATTGAGTATAGGAATTGAATACCAGCAACACTTATTCATAAGAATAGGATTGTTCACAACGGGCGTAAATTAGAGGTTTCTGTACAGCACAGGTTAAATATTAACAGTATTAATTAGTACAGGTAAAATAAAAATGAAAAAAATATATATTAATTGTAATTATTATGTCTTTATTTTTGGGTACACACTTATAATGTAATAACTGTGTAATGTAATGTAATGTAATGTAATAATATAATAATGTAATGTAATTAATAACTGTGTTAATAGTGCAGGAAACAATAAAGCAAATTTTATATATTAATATCGCTAATCGCATAAAATACTCCGCAAATCTGCAAACACGCTGGACGCACTGCAGAATCTTTGGAACTTCGTTAGAATACGATATACATATATGATTAGTAATTTCAGAAAAAAAATTGTTATGTCGACAGCCATTATTAAATTAGACACAATGTTTACGTATTTAGTACATAAATTAGATACATGTCATTTTGATGCCCTTGATATCATGATAATTATGAAAATATTTAACAAAAATGTAGGCGTTACCGTTAAGATAAACGCGCAATATATTTCAGTAATTACAATTGGGTCAATAATTGCGAATAAAACTGACCGCATGTAATTTTGTTCTTATTCTTAATACATAACTCGTCTTGTTCTAGTATGGCAACTGGAATCACGCAATGGAACGTGTAAATCTGTTGTTACTTAATGAGTGCATAAAACTAATGATTCTCGTTATAGTATTGTTATATCTGATTTAGTATTCGTATTATCGTAGTCATATTATGAGTATTGACGGCAACCTTAAGTAGGTGGTCCGACAGAAATTTATTATTATTATTTTTTATTTATTTATTTGACTATATCGTCGTTGGGTAGATAACGTGAACATAAAAATGTTTAGTTTTATTGATTTTAAAATTTAATAGATGTATCCTATATGTTAATTGATAACATTAAGTAAAAAGGTTTCATCCCACTCATGTTTCATTGCCATATTGCGAGAATTATTGTATTGTGATCGGAATTAAAATCAATAAACGAAGCCTAAACGCCGTAACCGATTTCCGTTACGAGAGTTATTGATATAAATTATTTTAACTTTTCTATTTATAAATTTTATTTTTTAATCTTTTTAATTGAATTTAATATTTTGATTGTATTATTTCTGAAAGTATAATAATATAAAGATTGAATAAATGTTAAAATTATATTAATTGTGTCAGTTTGCCCAGACATGTATACAAAAACGTCTTGATAAATAAAATACATAACTATTCACATAGATATGAACATTTTATTCTTAATTATTATAAACTATGAGAGATAAAAAACGTACACCCAAATATTTAAGCGATGACCATAGACAATGTGTTGCTTCAAAATTTATCATTCATTGTGTGGGCGGTGTAGTTCAAAAGGATGTAGCATTTACGCCTACCACGGTCGTTAAGGAATGGGTGAAACAGGATGCCTCATTCTATTACCTAATAGATATAATGTATTATGATTTATGATTTAACATAACCCAGCAACATACATCGTTGAATCACAATCCAACAATAATCTGTGTAGGAGAGTATGTACATGTTTTGTTTTTTGTGAAATTTAAAAACTTTAAATAAGTTATTAAAACCCTTACGATTTTTTAAACTTTTCTCAGCGACATTTGAAGGCATTCTAGTTATTTCCAATGTAGATAAAAAAGGTTTTGTTAAAAATAATATTACATTTTTTATGAAATATAAAGATTAGTTGCCAACTACCTTCTCTAACGGTATAAACGAGACATTGTACTATCCCTATCGAATAAGTGCCTACACTACAATCAGCAAATTAGTAGGTTGTAACCAGCAATAAATGAGTCGGTTGTCAGTACAAACTACGCTTTATAACTTGTCACTCCAACCCTCGCACATGCGTAACACCAGAAATCGAGCCATAACAACATAAAATGCTAAATGAATAAAACGAAACGTCAGACATATTTCACGATCTACATTTAGAAGGTGGTGGCTGGCTAGGTCATGGTTAAATTGGGTGGTACCCAGCGGCCGAACCAGTTGTAATCTTTCTATTCGAATGTGGAACATCGATGCAGGACGCTGAATTTTAAGCTATTAAACTAACAACTCTATTTCCTTGTATGGGTCAAATATTAACACAACATTATAGATTGCACACAGGCTGTTGACATACGATCGTAATGCGGCATTAGAAAATCAGGAAGCGAATGAGGAAAGCCCATCGCGCCCAAAACGACCTCGTAAGAACCTCGGGCATGCCTTCACCCCGATCCGACCTTGGTCAGGGCCTCGTACAGACTTATCCTGGATCTGACATCATCTGGCCTAACATCCGTTATCAATTGTTTAAGAACTAATTAACAACGCGTTTTCATTAACGATGTATTATTTTATTTTAAATGAAAATTAAACTAATAATAATCTATTTAATAAAATTCAGCTATTTTACAGACAAAGCATAGTCAAAACTGATCTGCTTAGATGCATTAATTTTAAAATAGGTATTTCTTTAAGGCATATTTGATAAATCCAGCCATGAGATTGTGGAATAAGGTATGAAGATTTGATTGAAATTTTTTACCGACATGAAATATTTAGAGAATGCAACCAATTTTCTAAGGCCTGTTTCAGGAGGTAAGTTTAGTATACATATATTATTGAGGTATATGTGTTAGTCTGTATGTGTGTGTTTATAAACACACTAATTTATATGGTCAAGGTGATGAGTATTTTTTACATACGTTTTGTTAAATAAAAAAAAAAATCCATTTCAATGTTACTAAAAAGTAAGTTAGGTATATAAATTAATTAAGAAATACTACTACATACCACTTAAAATAATAATAAGAGTTATTTTGTATTATAATATTATTTAGTAGCTAAATAATGCTGAGACAATGTGTTGACGCAATATTCAATATCTCAAAAATAAATATTATATCAGGATTTCCAAAATATAAAATAAAATATAAACTTTTTAATAACAATCACTCCGGAAATAAATCAAATCTGTGACCATCTAAGTGAATCATAAAATTGTAAAAATAGGAAATTGGCAGTATGAAAATTACATAACATAAAATAAAATACGATGAAACCAATTTATAACATTCATTGCAAGGCCTGTCGCAATAATACGAGGTTTTCGGTTTGAATATAAAAACATTGACGTTATTTTAATTTTTTGTTAAACCACGTTACGTAAAATATTTAATTTTAGTTTAAGAAAGACAGCTGTAGGTTTTGTTAGTTAAGGGAGAAATAAAAAAGAAAATGTAATCAGCCCTTTTAGAGATATTTCGTAGACAGTATTTCTACCCATTCTATTTACCGTAAGACTTGTGAATGTCGTGTAATTGTTATAGTATTACCAAAAACTCTATTAATTTTAATTAATTGAACTATCGAATGGGCATGCAATGCAAATGCCAACAACGATCTACAACTCTTGTCGTCATCCTTCCTAATAACTGATTGAGTTCTGGGCCTTAATCTCTTCTGAATACGTGGGGAAAAGTCCACCATGCTGGGTAATGCGAATTGGCACACTTCACTGAGAACATTCGGCTATGCAAGTTTTCTCACGATATCACGATATCTACGTCATTCACTGAATGACGAGAGATGCATGCACAATTCGAACCAAGACCCCGTTGTACCAAGAGGCACAGCCTCCACGGCTTCTATTTTAATTGTCGAACATATTCGATTCATTTATACTCGTAAATGTTACAGGGATGTAAATTAAATCTGATTATGACATACACACATTTAGTTGCAATCGGTTGTGAATTGTTTCCTAATATTGCGTGGTGACAATTAAAACAGGCATCGCAACTTTAAAGACAAAGCAATTATATTACGTAAAGCCGCTATGAAACCTTGCCCTAAGTCGCGTAACAATCACGGTATAGACTGACTTCGTCTGTAGATTTTCGTCTGTCTATTTGTAAATATAACAGCGTTTAATAATAACAATTTTAAAAATATATTAAAATCTATACCAAGCTTGCACAACTTAAAATCCGATCTGTTGACCTGGTGTTAAAACCACATTCCTATACTTGTTAAGTAATATTGAGAATCACAAATATACTAAGTCTAATACCTATTTATTAATAATATTATAGTTATATGTATTCAAACTTATGAATTACCGTTTTGTATAAATTAGTTTGCAGTTATAAACCTCTCAACATTCTTGGTGTATTTACGGTTAATCCAAAACAAACAGATACAAACAAGCATTATCTCTGCACACAAACTCACGTAAGCTTGTAAGTAAGATTAGAGCAAGTAAACTGCTTAATTGTTATCTATGACGCTTACAGTATTTGTGACTAGTTTTAGGTACACCTAATTAAGGTGTAAAGAGTATCCTTATTTGAACAAAAATATCTTCCTCGGAACCCGGATCTAGGACATCCTATTTAATCTAACCTAAAATCTATCTATCTATCTAAGGACATCTAGTGCCTTCCGTTTAATGTCGCCGAGCTCTGTATCACCCAGTTTAATTCTCTCTTGACGACCCCATAGCACAATTGTTAGTGACCCTACCTGCCGAGCGAGGAGTCTCGGGTTCGATTCCCGGCGGAGGCAGACATTTATGTGACAGATAAATGTTTGTTTTCGGGTCATGCATGGAATGTTATGTATACATATGTCCATGCCACCCGCAACACAGGGAATTCTATCGCGGGGGTGTGAGTGTGTAAACGTTTATTTATTTATTTAATTTGTGAGCGGCGGAAGGGCTCCATACCTGTCTAACAAACATGAAATCAAATTGTTCATCTGCTCTATTATTTGCCATTGGCATTACAAACAAATTCCACTCCCGCTCATAGTATGTACCTCGTAAAGCTGGTTTTAGATTTCACACAATTCTGAGAACACCACGAATTGTCAACAATTAGAACCGGTTAGTTTTCAATAATAAAGAAACCTTTCAAGAAAATAGTTGCTAACCTACGCTATACGTAGATAAATAATTATTAATAGATTTTTCAGTTAATTATAACTTTGGACGATTAGACACATGCGTGCGTTTCAAACATTGAGGTTGTAAGATATTATTTAGAAACGACAGTAAAGGTTACATTATTGAGGAAGGTGTCGAAGGATTGGCAAACGACGTTTGATTATACACGGATTATTATATCGACCCTAAAATCGATGTTTCACATATAACATTTTGTATTTATTGACAAATTGAACTAATACTACTGATATTCCCGCCTTAGTGATTGAGTTTCGCCAAGATACTATGTACGCCACATCTTCTGCATCTTCAGTTTATCCTGTTTCTTAGTACAATTTCTTAAGATATAATTTCAGTTGTCAATCAATCTCCTGCATTTGTCGCTGTAAGCGCTACATCTTCATTTTATACGGTTCTTCTAACCTATAGGTTGCTGTCTGGTGAAGAAATCTGTCGCGATACCTAGTCGCCCTCAGTTCAAGTTTACGAGTAAATGACCCATGTCAAGGCTCGACAATGGCTCATGAACTTAATAGATAATTAATTAGATATCTACTGTCTACAAAAACCGAGAAAATTGCATTAACGCCGGCATCCGTAGGTCGCCTCCACTGTCTAGTTTCTATTGTGTTAATGCATGTTATTCTCAGTACAATCGCAGAATATAAATAATAGTAATCAAATCGAATTAATTATAATCAGTTATTTACACAGGGTGCTCTATCTATAACTATATTTTTTATTTACTTCCGCATCCAAAATGCGAAGAGATGAAAATGTGATCAGTGAAAATAGTTATTTTAAATACTTTATAATTTTGTACAATGGCATATGACATACAGACTTAAAGCTTATAATAAACAGTAATTAATAATGTTAAACAAAATTAGTATCTACAGTAACATTATCAATCACAGATAAATAATGTAAAAAATACTTGCATATTTTTAGATCTTGCGCGCGTCATACCCGTATAAAAATTTAAGATACTTTCATACACTTGTTGGTATATAAAAAAAATTTAAAAGCACAACTACCCGACTTAAAATCTATAAATATTTCAGAGTGGATTTAAATTTCAACTTTTGTTTGTTTATCTGTAAGTTACAGATTGAATTATGTTTTTCCTTATGTATTATATAAAATGATGTTCTATACTTTGGTAATCTATACTAATAATAAAATTCTAACTGATCGCTTTCTGTACATGAACGATATATGAGAAAAACTATTGTTAGGCACTTTTATTAACGCAATAGAACACAAAACCATAGTTATTACAATTTTTGTCTGTTTGTTTGCTTGTCTGTGCGTTTGTTCCTGCTAAGCTCTGAAAAGGCTTAACCGATTTCGTGTTGGTTTTCACTAATGTATTTCAGTAAGCATCACTTAATACCTAAAGTTTGTTTCATTGCAATCCGTCCATAAATAAAAAAGTTATAAATTAATATTGTAATTTGAAATTCATAGAACTAGAAAAATGCAGATGCTATTTTAAGCCTAAGGTAGTTTTTCAGAGGCGAAGCGAAGGCATTTGCTAGTATACAATATATGTGAGGCACGAAGGTATTTCAGCAAACGGAATTGCATAATAACATGTGTTCGAGAAAGTTTATTGCTATATTCATGTAATAAAAGGGATCATGAAAAATAATATTTAAACTTTCGTTGAAAACTATTTTTCTATATACAAATTACTAAAAATGTGCATGTTCATGTCTTTTAAGATGACTTTAACAAGTAATTAAACTACAAAATCATTAAACATTAAAAAAAACATATAAAAATACCTAAAAAAGTTTTAATTTTTTTTATACTTCCCACTACAGAAAATAATGTTTAAAGACTTCTTTCACATTGACCGTAGAGTCTGATTATCGATTAAAATGTCGACACGTGAGTTTCTTGTTTATTCTTGTTCCTCGCTTTCTCTTTTCAATATAGCTTCAACTCGCTCACAACAGTGACGATTTATCTGTTAAGCTTTAACAAACTTCGGTCTTAACAAAGTGTTGAAAATACTATTTCAAAAGTAAATCAAAGAGACAACTGTGCTGGCAGAAAACATAAAGTGATTAGCGGTTCCAGCTTCGTGGATAAAAAACGAAAGTCGACATAAGCTTCACGTAAGATTCTCACTATTGACTTGCCTGTGTCTACACAAAACACAAGAAAGCACACTTCCACATTCAATTGTCACTCGTAAATAGAAGATATTATGTGAGAATCAGATCAAAGTATCATAAACACAACTTTTTCTTCTTTATTGCCATCCTATAATATGGACGGGTGCTGCGCAAACATTATAAAACACTGTGAATGTCCAATAAATATAAAATATGGTGTAATATCTTACATAACAGTGATAGATTGCCTAAAACAATATAAAGATCTAGTTCATATATAAGTAGTACTAATCGAAACCTTTACAGAATCACTGTTGTAACTCTCTATTTATTTTTAAGTACATTAAATACATACATAATATAATATCAACTAGTAATCTACCCTGGTAACTTGATTTTTACGGCACCAAAAGTAATTGAGCCCTAAGTTTTATCAGGCGTTTTATAAATTTCTCCTAATGTCATAAGTATATCTAACTTTTCTCGTGAGCTAGTCTATCTATTGGTTAACCGTATGGAAACCTGTTCCCTAGTTTTTGAGATGGATTCCGCATTCAGTGGGATGGAGAATTTATTTTATACTGTATAGCCTATAACCATCTAGAATAACCTTTCAAATGGTAAAATAATTTTTCAAATAGATGGTTTCGGAAACTACTTTACTTATACAAACTCACAAAAACCGCACTCTCTTTTTTATTATTAGTATAGATTAAAAACTTAAACTTGGGCGCTCTAATTTTGACATTGGGATACATAGCGTGAATCTTGGGCAAGGGCGCACTGAAGATAGGTATGTTCTCTTCGAACTTGATTTTAATAGCAAAGTATAATTAATACTAAATTATATTAACATACCAGTTACATATAATCTCAGTTTGTATTTTTAAATCATGTAATCACTTTTTTATTTTTATGAATATACTCTAAATACTAAATGAGAATATATGTAAGTATTTGTAAATCAATTTTACGCCCATTATTATAGTATTCGTAAGAAAACTGTATTGGTCAATCGACAAACTTCAAATACGCAAAATCGTTTATTGGCACGTGACGTAGAAAATGGCGATGACCGACTGGTTACTTTCTCGGCCGTAAGTAAACTGAATGTGTTAGAGCATTCTAGATGCATTCGTGCACACATAGCGAACTTCGGAGCATCGATACTTTTTAAGAACTGCATCCACCCAACATATTGGGTTCATTACCCTAGTTGAATTCGTGAACTACTGAGTAGGTATAGGTAGGGATACGTATGCTTAAACATGGCCGGTCAGGCAGACTCTCCATAGCCAACCTTTTCATTCTCAAAGGAGACTGGATCTCAGGAGTGGACATCAGTGGGTCGTAAGGGGTACTCACATAAATACATATTTATTCGTAATAAGTAATTTTTTTAAGGAACATTCCATGACAGCCAGCAATATGGTCACTGAGACAATAAAAAGGATATAGGAAAATTACGAGGTCGAACCTTAGTAATTCCCAGTAGGATAATATGACAATGAAAAAATTATCATAAGGCTTTCGTGCTGTATAATATTGAATTTTAAATAAATAAAATATTCCTCTAAAAACAGAACAATAGATTAGAATTCCACGCATTTGTACTTTTAGTTCAAATCCAGCGACCGATTAAAAATCCCGGAATATCTAAAAACTTTTCGGCAATCATCCGATGCGGTAAGGAAGAATCCCGGATCTCGCTTCGATCGTATCGTCACTACAAATAAGTACTGGGAATTATCAATATTAATTATTTACGAGAAAGGTGTTTTGATAATTGGACCTTTCATTAACCAGTCATACTAATCGTGCAGCAAAAAATTTGAAATCAATCATTGATTAATTGTTGCTGCCAAAAGAAGTACGCAAGTAATTCATAAAATCCGCTTAAATACGAACGTCTATATAATAAACTATACCGACGAAGTTGATTGTACCTATTCACTGCGTAGAAATAGTATATCAATACATTCGTGTACACGTAATGAACTAAAGTGAAGATCATTTATGATCACTGAGCTGCAATGTTTTTGCCTCTTGGAAAGCTTATGCGAAAATATGGAACAATACATTCGCGTGATTACATCGGAACCTACCCATATACGCATTACATAGTCAACTATGTATTGCGCCATAACCCATATCATCTTCCTGCTATGAATATTAGAAAACAAATGTACATAATATTAGAATACAAATTATGAAATTATTATGAATATTAGAAAACAAATGTACAAAATGTTATATTTACCAATAAACAGGCAGATACATCAATATAAAACGAGTTTAATTCAGGTATTCATTACTTTCTTATTAAAATGATTCAAAAGAACGATCGTAGTTCTTTATATGGTTATTGTTACTTAGTGTCTTTACAAAATACGCCTTGTGTTAAAGTTAAGGTAACATCTGAAACTGTTTACTATATATTTTATCTCAATTGAGACTTTTCAACTCTAATTAGAGCATTTTAAACATTCATTATTTATCTATGTATTGTTCAAGCAACCTACCAAGTTCTACGTACTTATACACTTGAATTTCATTGAGTTGGAGGTCGCGCAACTAGACCCTGAACTGCTTAAGCTACCAAACTGGCCAAAAAGCATATAATTAACCATCATAATTTGCAAAATCAGGTGCAAGGTTGAAAAATTGCAACATTATACCATGTCAAGTTGTAATCATGATCTTGTTACGAATACATCTTTTCGGATTAAACCCTTTAGTTAAGATTTTGAAGAAAATAACAGTCTTCGGGTGTTAGTTCCACACATCTTTGAGACCAAAACAAATTGTCTTTATCGTGGTGAATCCTGTTGAACAACAAGACTATGGTGTGCAGTGCTCTTTAATCGGTATTCCTGTATGACGATACGGTTCGTTCCCTACGTTTTTGTTGTAGTGTTGGAGAGCCAATGATAAGCTCGGCGCCCGTTTGCTTCATCCCTATCAACGTCAACGCGTCATTGAAGCCTTTCTTGTTACTCATGTCTATATATTATTTTAATTATTTAACAATGCCTGTTTTTCTTTATTTAAAAGTACAAAATTTAACATTATTATATATTATGTAAATAATTATGAAGTATATATAAGTGAAAGGTAGATAAAATTGGTACGCTCGGTCAAGGAGTTCTGCGTAGTCTTACGTAGTATGGTCTATACTTAAAAGAATTATCCCAAAGTAAGCAAAAAATACTTTGTTTACAGGTATTATAATAACAATATTTTATGTATATACATAAATGGAACATCTCGAAAAATCAAGATTTCTGCATCTAGTTTAATTTTTTCATAAAATTCAATTGGTGGTTCAAATTCTAAAAAATCAAAGGATTCTAAACTAAAATGCGAGATTCAGGTCCTATTTCCATATGGCAGACGGAAAGAACTTTATGAATCCCTATCAATAGAACTATGTAAGCCTGCTTTGTTTTGTTTGCTTTTTCCGAACTACCCACATTCTACTAGCCGCCATAAAAATCGTCTATTACGAGTAGTTAACGATTCGGTGCTCTATAAACATTAAATTTTACTCGTAATACACGCGTGACCCGGGACAATGTGGTTTATGATACGTACTGTCTGTTGGTTACGAAACGACTTGAATCACAATAGTTTGTTGGTAATATTTTGGACAATGCACGAGGAAGATGTGATTATTGTGTCTTCGTTGGTAACGATCACTATTATAGTGTCATCTCAACACTGATGAGAGAAATAATAAGTAGGTAAGAGAACCCAAGGTTTGTCGTGGATGGCGACGTTGGCAAGTTAATAGATGGAACATAAGACACTGATGGTTCATTCGAAGGGATATATCAGCTTGTTATTTTAATTATGCGCTTTAATGTGTTTGTGTGTTGCTTATACATCGGTAGTGATAAAACAGTGGTTTGATCGTCGGTCTCCGAACGGAGGTTCTGAATCGAACCCTACATGGATACCCTACCTTTGATTTTTCGAATTATTCGCGTCACATCACCACCAACATAGGAACTATTCGATTACTAAGATCGGATCTTATTTTACAACTTGAGAAGCAAAGACCATAATGAAGTGCGGATTAGGATGCTGTACACACCTTCAAGCGTTGTTGGTAGACAACCTTTAAGCTTTTACGTCTAATAATATAAAACATACACAGATTATTTATAGGTATGTATGTATTTGTATCCAATATTTTGTAATTATAAAAAAATACATATTTATTTGTATATTACTTGTATGTTCACCATTTTGAATTTGAGCCATTTTGAATGAAAATTAATATAAGGATAGAGATTCTAATAATACAGCTATGGTCGTTTTCCAAATGTACTGAGTGATTTGGAGCGTCGGCGTCGCCTAGATACGAGAAGGACATTCCATAGATGAACATTCTTTAGTGACATTAATACAGAATACGCTTATAAACCAATTTCAACAGACTTGTTTAGGTCAATAATACATTATAGTTTAATGAAGCAATTAATATTTAAGATATCTGATGTAAGAATCATGCATGACTATCAGAATATAATCTTATACTGGTAAACAAATCAACACTTTCTTTTTGCGCCCAGACAAAGAGAGAAGGGCTACCCTTCGGAGATACGCGGAAGGGGGGTGGTGAATGCTCATGCATACTAGCGCAGCCGGCTGCGCTGGTTATCTGGGACTCCCAATAAACCTAAGGGTCTACCCACTAATCACCACCCGGGGTTGGTTTTGGCCATACGATCTTCCTTAGGGAAGAGGGGCGCTAGCGGTGCTCCCTAGGGAGTATCCGCATGTAAAAATTGACACTGATGGTGTCGTCGGAAGGGGGCTTGTGTCATCAGAACGATGAACAACATCTGTGGGAGCTGAAACCTCAGGCTTCGCCTGGGCTGCTAGCAGGCATTCCAGGTCAGCCTTGAGCTTATCGGGGTGTAAATCAACACAGCAACTTAACCAAAAGGGCCCCTGGTGTTATTGACAGAAATGCACAGTGATTTCAAAACAGTTCCGTATATTTTGTGTATTTTATGTATCTATACAACTTGCAATAAATTGCATAAGTTAATTTTAATTTAATATGAATTCTTGTAAAAATCGTTTTGTAATTTGAGATGACATGTCTTTATTTACTAAAAACTACGGAAGTTTAAGTTTCTGTACCTTGATGCTATAACGGACTGCACATTTCAAACCTCCAAAAGGCTGTCGTACTGTTAAATACAATATTATGTTGTCACTTTTTTGTTGGTTGATTCTGTATGCAGATCCGCAATTCAAAACCTCTCTGCCAATTCCGGGATTGAATGTAGTTTATAATATATATACCTTAATAGCTGAGCCAAACATGACATATGTAAGTGACATATAAATCATATTCTCGAGTCATGGGTGTTTTTGAAATATTAATTAAGTACGTCCATGCCACCCGCCACACAGAAATGACTAGTGTAGGGGTGTAACGGTATAATCGTTATTATTATTTTTTATTTATAGTCAGTTTCTTTGATCTGTCAGCATCGAGAGTAACCTGTTAACATAAAACAACGAGCAGTTAGATTCGACATAAACAAAGCATTCTTTGCTAGTATTTACATGTTCGACAATGAAGAAAAACCGCGAAGACCAGTTTTACCTATTACGAAACGGGGGCAAACCACTCATGGATGTACGCTCAACCTGCTGATGCATTATTTATAATCGATCGCCACTTCAACACAGTTTAGTTAGCAAGCGAGGTTATTACTCATACAATTTAATATTGGTTTATAAATGAACGGTAGTGGTACTGGCAAAGACATTCTACATCCTCAGTAAATGGATCTTAGGATTTTACTGATTCGATGTAAAGGTTAAAATAAACACTAGCTAATGTTGCGAAAAAAATAATTTTCATGATCGTTTCGCAGTACGTACTATCTTAAAAGATTTAAACTTGATTTAATTTACATTAAATTTGACTTTTGCTTAGTTTTTTTTTTATATTTCTATCAGTGTTGCATTTAATTTTTTTAATATAAAGTCCGTCACCGTTCAATAGAATTCGATCTGATTCCAGATTCCGCCTTGAGTAATCTCACAGATTCAAAAACGGCTTTTTCTAAATGATTAAATATGTTAGGGGTTTTCTTTGATCCTATTTAAGATTGGCTAGTTTTTCTAATTGGCTAACCCCAGGCAATGTTTAGAGCTCAGAATGCATTTTATATGACTTGATTTAGTACCTAATGTTATGGATGTTTCCAAATTAAGTTTCATTACATTTGGTGAGTGAATACCCTATAGTTATTAATACTAATCAATATTACTTACCAGCTGTAATGCAGTTATAAAAAGTGAACAATCTTCATATTTAATTTAATATATTATTAAGGTTTCAATCCAACATTCATATCATATGAAACACATTAAACCTACGTCAATCACCACTATGAGTATGAAAAAATAATTTTGACGAGCACAGAGATTATGTTTATTTTAATAATTAATTAAACGAACATAGCATAATTTACTCTTGTAGTTGTCAAAGAAGCTAAAACTGTGTGTAGATGTGCTATTCCAGCGAATAATAGTATTTTTTTATAGAAATAAGATTACTTTTTTGTTGATATCAATAATACATATAGCATTCATGTTCAGCAATTTCTTTGCATAGGTGTATTTTTACTTTATGTATGTATCATATTTGTATAAAATCAACACACACATACACAAACAACCCAAGGCTTCAATTTTTCAATGTGGCCAATTGGTGGTTATTTGATAAATAAACGCTTTTCTAGTTCACAGTATTGCACAGTATGTGTCTGACGATTTTGAATTCGTATTATTGATTACAATTACTGATTGCCATAGGATATATTAGTGTGAATTATATTAAGTTTTAGATTGATAAATATGATAAGTAACATTATTTAAAATTCTTATCATAGGATATGAAGGATATAGATCCTTATTTAAAATTGTGTGTACCAGACGGTCAGTAAGTAAAAAAAATAAACTACAAATTTAATACAATCATTATAAAATATTTTTACATTAAATTTTATGGATCATGTTTTTGTATAACTACGGAAGTACTGATCGGAACGTACTGTTATTATTACTGATTGTTTAAGTAACTGGATTTTTTTCTATTTGTTGAGTATATAATAACATAATGATTGAAATGAGTGTTCTTGTCCTACAGGTAGATATGCGTTGTATATCAATCACTTTAAAATTTACCCTTTCACTTTAGTGGGAAAAAATTGGCAAAATTTATCTATTACCTTCTACTAATATAATACTAGTTTGTTAGTTATGAAGTGTATGTTTAAAGTTATCTGTAAAAAATACTGACTGTACGTCTTATGTTTTTTTTTTATATATTATCAAACCTTAGAGCAATCGTAACTCAAAATCGTAACTCGAATCGTATAGATTTGCAGGCGTTGATTTAATCCTTTCTAAACGCTATTATATAGTAATATTCATAATATTGACTTGCAAAATCTTATATACCTTTGATACCAATATGATTTTGAATATAATTTCATTGTTTCAGATGGGTTGCAAGCTGACGTTTGTCGACGATATCTTGAATAAATCCTTCTATAAATTGGGTTTAGTGGTTGGCAAGCAGCCAGGGTACTTCATCATCATACCAGTTCTGCTGACTCTCCTCATGATCACCGGCTACCAACGAGTTTACTACGAGATGGACCCAGAGTACTTGTTCTCTCCGGTCAGTGGGCAGGGCAAGTTGGAAAGGCGAATTGTTGAAGAACATTTCAAAGTAAACTACTCACATAGATTTAATGTTGGAAGGATAACGAGGGCTGGTATGTTTTGAAAGATAAAGTAATTTATAAGATATTGTAGTTGAAAAGGAAAATGTGAATTATCACTAAAATCAATAATGTAATGTCTGTTCTATTTAACGACTCATGTTCATAGGGAGAATAGTTTTTATCTCACTAGTTGTCAAACGAGCGGATAAGCAACCTGATGGTAAATGGTCACTGACACCCATGGACTTCAGTAACACCAAAGGCATTACCGAAGTGTTGCCGATCGAAAAGGAAGCAGTAAACCTGCATTATTGTTGGCTCTCCGATACTGCGATCGAAATACTCATGAAATATTTTACGGTAGATTTCAGATGGAATAGTTTTTCCGGCGGTAAAAGTTATTCCAGTGTTAAAATACCCTACCACCATGCAGGTACCGTCAGGATAAAACTAGGTGGCACAGAGCCTAGCGTCCTCCAACAGGAGAGACCCGGCGCCATATCTTCATATAAAATAATAGTTGTGTAGGTCTTTCATGCAAACGTATGAATCGGTATGCTTGTTTTACTAGAGCACACAATAGTACGCCTCGCTTGCAAGGAAACAATCTGTTACAATTCCTGTGCGAGCAATATAAATTCGCACCTGCAAACGCCCAGAACATAAGTTAAACAGAAATAACAGTGCCGCGCAAAATAATAATCCCCGCAATTAAACAGGAAGATTCGGCCGCGTGATCATAGTAGCCAAAGACAACGACACCAATATCCTACGTACAGAGGTGTGGAAGGAACTGAGACAGTTGGATGACCTGGTTCAGAACATCACAGTGAATCTGCCAAGTGGAGAATCGTTTACGTACAGAGAAGAATGTGCACGGTGGGAAGGCCAGTGCTTCGTCAATGATATTCTCAACCTGGACAAAATAATAGGCGAGGTAAGGTTTAAATAAGTTATTAATTCAAATACCGCGTTGTGCACTCTACACCTTACTAAATACTAAATGCCCACACACAAGTCATGACTACGCGCTATAATATAGGCCCTAATTTCTTCACAAAATGGCTATCGAAATACCTAAACCGTAATTCCAAATGCTAGTTACGCAAAATCTTGAGGTAATTAAGCAGGACTCTTAGATATGTGCATATACAACACCAGCTTTACAACACCCTTAACTCCACCACGACTATGTTGGGATTGAACAATTATATGTACATGATAATTATATAGCCCATTTCCATCTGCAATAATGTACCTTTCATATGGTAAAAGAATGTTTCAAATAAGTGCCGGGGTTCCGGAGATTACCTTGCGCATTCCACACACACATCATTCGGGCTCTATCTTTATAATATTAGTATAGATAAATTTAAATTCAAAATCATTTAATCATATAAGTATTTAGTAAATACACTTATAAACGTCATTTTTTGCTTCTACCACCGTTTCGAAAAGGTGCTTTAACAATGAGGAGAAGAAACGGCGAAAGAAACTCCTCAGCACATCTTTTACACAACATTATAGTAATTACAAAAGTTTAAACCTGTGCGGAACTGGCTTCGACACTAATTTTCCAGGCATCTTTGTCATTAATGTATATACTATAATATCCTTTGCCTATAAGTTGTGTTTTAATGTTTAAAATATGTTTTAATGCGCTTAAAAGTTCCAATTGGCAACTCGCATAAATATAAAACGCACATGTCATAAAAAATCAAAGGAAGGGCCCTTGCGAGCTCGTGCAATCGAGCATATAAACTCCCGCCAGCTACATTTAGGTATAACTAGCAAAGTGCCCTCGCTTCGCTTCAGAAAAACTACGCCTTACGCTTAGAAATAGCTTAGCTTTAGCTTAGAAATTGATTTAGGACTGTGTTTTTCTCGTTCTATTAATGACAAATTACAATATTAATTTATAACTTTTTTATTAATGGACGCATTAGAATGAAAGGAACTTTAAGTATTAACTGATAGTTACCGCAATACATTACTGAAAACCAAAACGAAATCGGTTGAACCGTTTCTGAGATTAGCGCGAACAAACCCATAGTTAAACAGACAAAAAATTTAATAACTATTGTTTTCGGTTCTATCGTGTTAATAAAGGCCTCTAATAATATTTATTCTTATAAATATATCATTCATGTACAGAACGCGATCAGTTAGAATTTTATTACATGTATATAGATAGAAATAATCTTTGATGTTAAATTGTCAATAATATGTATATTGTTTTATCTCACCTTTGGTTCTATGTAATATATTGGTCTAGTAATTAATCGAATGTGTCCTTAATGGTTGCAATAAAAATTGAAAAAGCGTGTGATCTGGATATCAGTTGTTGAAAGCACCTCACGCTTTTTTTGTTAAAGCTCACTTTTCTAGTAACTTTAAAGTTACTTTATCTTATTTTGAATATGTTCAAAAAATTATAGTATACAGAATTAATGGAAATTGCCTCTCTCTTTTTCTTTTCTTTCTCTTGATCACAAACTATATATTTTCACATTATATTCAATGTTTTAGTTCATTCGCTATAAAAGCGTATTTCTTTAGTTTTTTTGAACTGTAATTTATTTTTTAGTTCATATTGCTACGTAAGCGTGTTTTTAGTTTTTTTTGAACTATATTTATATTTTAGTCTTAAAATTAATTTGAAGTTAAATAGTATAAGGACTCTTGAAACTTTTACATTTTATAAGTGATAAAGAATTCTGATTCAATTTATGAACGTTCTCGTAATCTCATCATTTCATCTAACGCGTCACATTTAAATGGGACTCTCCCTGTTATTTTGGAGCAATCGAGCTCTTCTATTTGTTGACCATCTAATGATTTTACACGGCAGATAGATACATATGACTGGCCAGCAGCAAAGAAACGTGATCCCATGTAAATCAAGGGATAAAAATTTCATTACGTTTGGCCAAGGCTTCGCAGATGGAAATTCGATCCATCATGTTTTTGGTGTTAATTGGTATGGCACCCAAACGTCGAGCCTATTTTTGAATCCAGCTTTGCGCAAATGGTTTAAAACTGTTTTATGGTCGATCTTTAGCTCCTGGGCGATGCTACGACTACTAACATCTACTAATGGTCAATTTCGATTATTTCTGTGATTTTATCGACATTTTCGACGAAGGGCCTGCCTGTCTTTAACATCAAAAATGCCTAATCACAATTTCAGCGGCCTAGCTTGTATTTTCGCTTTTATCAAAGAAAAACTGTAAAATGTACCGAATTTTCTGTTTGTTGATTACCCTTGTTAACACCCTGTAACTCACAATTGAATGGAACAAACAAAAAACAGCAAAAGATTTTTTTTGTGTGAAATGTCACCTTGACAATGAGCATAAACTTGAAATTGTTTGATCGATACTTTACGAGATATCGATCACCACAGCCATCTATCGAGAAAACAATGGATTTCTTTTTCCCTAACCCAAATCAATATATGATATAAGTCAAGCTAATATAAAGCGTGAAAAAATTATGTTCTTCACAGAAAAGTTATTACTAAAGAATATCCGACAATGTTGACAATGTGTCACTTTTCAGTCCTATAACCAGTAACTTATGACGACAATTTTTTTTATTGTGATGGATTAATGAGAAAATCATGCTTTAAGTATGAATTATTGTATTGTCATCGGATCTCTATATTTATGCAAAATTTTAAACGATTTGGACACTTTGAAATTGATGAAAATGTAATTCAAAGATTCCGTTACATTCATACATAAATAGATACATACAAGTGAAGCTAATATAGAGCGTATAAAATAATCGCCTACAGACATGGTAAGTATAATTCGCTGCTTAAGCGCGGTGTAGATGCTTAATTAAAAACTATTCATCGTGTGTATCGGCCATCTTAATTACTAGGAATAGCCATTAAAATTAACTAGTACTGTTTAAGTACCTAAATTCGTTATGAAACGCGCCAAACTTTATTACGTACGTAACTATGTGTAATGTAATGTCACCAACGAATTTCATGTTTGCAACACTAGTTTCATTACACGCTGCTTCTACTTTCCGTATAATTTCACGCTTAATAAAACGTTCAAGCGGTAGGCAGCGAGTAATGGAACATGTCACTGTCGAGATTAAAACCAGGGCCGGATTAGGTTATGCAAAGGTTCTTGAGTAGACGGTTCTTTTAGACGTTAAAATATACAGAGAAGTTACTCGGAGAATCTTGTAGTTCAGATTTTTATAAACATTAATAATTACCTAATGAAATTTAATAAATAAAAGTTAATTAATATTTGTAATTTAATTAGTTTGTCATTGGTTTATTCGTCATTGATGCAGTGTAAATAAATATTATTGTAGCATAGTTTACCGCATGAGTCAAAAACATTCATACTTCCAGGAATGAATGATCCATCAAAAACAATAGGTGGTTATTACTCATCTTGTTTTACTGCTTGTTATCAGATTTCACGGTGTCGCATTTCATTGTTTCGAAAAGTTACGATCCCAGAAAATATTTTCCTCTTTAATTCTATTCCAACATTTCCGATGACTGTAGAAAATATGTAATTTCAAATTTCTAGATTCCTGGTCAAATAGAACACACTTTGATTTGATTTTAAAACTACTTCTTATCATATCATTTGTACGATTCTTTAACTTTACTCAAGTAGGTTCGAGCAATCTTGTAATTAGGTTTAAATAATGTTCTAACGATTATAGTGCGTCAACATTATTCATTTGTGTCATCAATATATCGTGTTCTTTACTTTTCTTCGCTTAAACTGTTTTCGTGTTGATGCTTCTGGAAATGCAAAGATTCCCTTGTAACATAACTACAATAGGTAACACAAACGCAACTAATTAAATCCTCAGGAGAAGCAACAGTTATATCATTTAATATTGCAGTGCTATTTGACTTTGATGTCGATGTGTTGTAATAACACACACAGTGTATGTAATTTGTTAATATGAAATATTTAAATACAACTAGGGGTATTTGTATTACGGGTAGTACTGGCTTACGCATCTAAGACATCATAAGCATCCACATACTAAAAAAATATTCTAAATGTCTTCCCCGGCCGAGACTCAATTTCGGGATCCATCGTCGGGCAGGCGAGGTCACTATCACCTAGACTACACGAAGCGGCCATTTTACTTTATACAGCCCGTAGACCAGTCTAACAGAAAATTTGATTGGAAACGTAGGCATCTATTGCAAGATGTAATGACCACGAAGATCTTTTTACGTCCGTTTGAGTAAATTGTTAAAATAATACCCAGTTAAATGTTATTTATCATGATTTCATGCTAACAAGAGCGGCAAAATAATATAATCATGTAATCATCTAATAATCGTTCTAGACGCTATGAATTACATTAAAGTCATTAGTATCTCATCGGCAAAGTCAGCAGCAAAATCAGCTTACATTTTAAAGGATGCTTGTTATGAAGCGATTTTTTTTAATAATATTAAGTACTAGCTGCGCCAGCGACTTCATCCGCGTGGATTTTAACAAAAAAGTTATTTAGTAGAAATAAAAGTACCCTAAGTTACTCTTTATTATATCAGCTACCTACCAGTGAAAGTCCCGTCAAAATTGGTCCAACCGTTTCAGAGATTAGCCGGAACACACAGACAGACAGACAGACAAAAATTGTAAAACTGTTATTTTGATATATGTACCACATTGCACCCTTAGAATGAAAGGGACTTAACTCAAAAATTGCAATTTATGGGAAATGACGAAGAAAGTTTTCAGAAATGTATGGTCTTGAGTAAATTTAAAGAGACTGATGTATGAGGTTTTCCCTTTCTCACTCATAATTCGGGCTCTTTTTCACCATGGCTTTTTTAAGTCAATTTACAGTAAAATCTGGAATTTCAGGAATTTTGAGTTAAGTCACTTTCATTATAATGGTGCGATATATACATTCATATGCATGTAGTAAAAAGCGGTTATTTTAATATTACAAACAGACAATCCAATTTTATTTATTAGTGTAGATTGAATCGCGAGATTCAAACTTGTTCGGTATGTCATTGTGTACCCAAGGTCAATAACCTAGACTATTATCATCAATATTAATGGCATGTCATAGATTGGGTAACAATAAATTGTAGTTTCAAGTTTACGTAAACAAATAAATTGAGTTGACAAATAAATACGTTGAGTCTGTCCTCACTCGCTGCCTCGAATTAATGTCACTGGTTCTCTGATACTTTTGAATCAGGACCAATGTAGATCATGAAATTCAATCTAAATGGTATTTTTATTTGAAGTAAAGATACCATCATCGTCATCCTAAGTGATAATTGTTTCATTTCTGGGCTCAGTTCTTTTCCCACAATGTCTAAAGAAACTGCTATAGTCCAAGCCGGAAGTCGAGTACAGCATATGCAAATTTCACACACCCTTGCCATAGTCACAAAATCAAGGGACAAAAATTAATTCCTTCAAGCACATAAATCTGGAAAATTTGCAGGGTCATACGAGATTCGAATTCGTGACAAGTACAATCGTGAGTCGAATGAGTATATACTCAAAATTAATCTTTTTTTTTTTCAGGTGGAACGCGGTGAATTAAACCTAACATTCCCCATAATGTTCAATCCTGTTACATGGGAGGCTCACGCTTTTCCCGTATACTTCGGCGGGTCAAAGGTGGTGGATGACATCATAGTATCAGTGCCTGCAGTGCAGCTCGTGTGGTTCGTGAGAACGGATAATAAACTGCAAGAACAACGGTGAGAAACAGTTTTGACTGGTCCACCACCTCTAGCTCTAGTGTTCCTACAATGGTCTACTATTGTGTGAGCTAGGTTGATATCACTATGCCGAGTATTTGCCTTTCTCACCGAAGGATATGAATATGCGGAGTTGTTTGAGAACGGTCAACATACTTCAAGAACCATAATAAAATTATAAAAAAACGCCTAATGCTAAAAACCCTCTGCAACGTTTACATAACGCAAAGACTGTACAGATACTTGCATATATTAGTTTTGATGTAGCTTTACTTTCCTCTCTTAAGCATATGAATATTAGCTCACGTATACTCTGCGGAATGAAAACAGTTAAAAAGTTCTTTAAGTACAAGTCTGATGGTACCAAGTCCTTTATTGGGTTGAATCGAGAATTATATACTGATCTATTCAGGCATACAAGATGCCTGACGCCTATGTCAGTTCGGATTGTGGTTCTCCCCATTTGATTTGGTTAAAAGGGTATAATTATTTTCCCTGTCAATGAACATACCAACCTTTGCACCTTTGCACGTAACTCCATATTATATCATAATCCAATAAGATGTTGAATTGATGGTCGGATTTAAAATTTTGACCAGCCAGACTTGGTCTCCACTTCGCTCGCATAGATTATCTACCCTGTTACCTGTATACTTATAATTGTATAATATATCCACATCTAGCTATACGACAAAAATTAATATCACGCTATTGAAACAAGGTACAACACCAAAGCCCAAAACACAAACGGTGATTATTCTCATCTAGTTCAAAGCTATCGCAGTCTAACAATATTTTAAGCCAATCCCGTAACACAAACTCTATAACAAATACAATGCCGTATAATGAAATGTAACAATGTTATGCATACAAGCATGTAGTTATTGTTTGGTTAATGTTATCTATTAATCTCGGAATCATTCGCTCAACTGGTTTCTTTAAGCATATCTACCTGTCAAGAATCGAAAAACTAACAAAGATGCTTGTTAAGTTAATATTAAAAACGAAAGGTTTCCGTAATTAACGGATTGGTGAAACGTACAGCGTAGGACGTAAATACCACTATATCTGTGAGTGATATTTTAAGATGTTCTTCGGGTTTGGCTATTTACCATAATGGCCCGTCCATTAGCTTGGTGGCTTCTAGCTATAAAACACAGAGTACACGCACGTAATATATACAGTTAAAAATTTATTATAATGTTCAAATTAATTCGAAAATTTATATTTAAGCAGGACAGAATTTTTAACGCATAAATATTTTCAAATACGTCTTTTAAAGGATCATCTTATACGTATCACTATGTCAGATAACATTTATTTCTAGTAGAAAAAATAGACTAATAATGCCCTCAAGTGTGACACGAGGAAGAAATCTTAAATAGGTGATTATTGTCTTGAAGGAAACACTTTTAAAATTTCAATACCCGCTTTGTTAAATATCGCGGTCATTCGCAACGGTTACATTTTAAGTGTTGAATTCGATTTAAATAATATTTACACTCAACAAACAAGCAAACTAAGGCTTAAATAATAGACACCGATCATGACACGGTTAAAGAAATCGCGCCGAATACTAAGCACTGCGTAATATTAGCCTAGAATACGAATAGAAAGGGTGATTGATGATTGATGAATAGATGATGATGGACGAATATGATTTTCAATGGTAGTGGGCAGTATACGAGTAGACCAAGGGCCATTTGATGGTTGCACTGTTAGTCATACACGTGTGTTGCATCGGGGAAATTATCGAGAACGTAGTAATCTTGGGAAAAAGGTCTACCCATCCTTGGACCCAAAACAAGTTTAGTTGCGCATGGTGATATCTGCTGAACAATGAACAAGACAATGTTGCCAAATCCTATCTAGTTTGAAGTAGCTAACCTCGTATCATCCACTTTAATGGCGACGGGTCTCGCGCATGATTGCAGGGTTACAGTGCATGTTGGCAGGTGTTAATACTTCCTTTGCGTACTTCTTTAAATAATTATGAATTAGTTTAAATAATCAGGGCACGAGTCAGGGCAATTTTGAAATCTCCAAGAAATTAGCTTACTATTACTAATACAAAATCTAAACTACCTTAGGAAATTATCTACATCTGAACAGCTAGCACCAACCTGACACATTCCATCTTACTCGTCATGTTAAGCATACTAATGAACAATTGAAAGATTTTTATACAATGAAGACCATTGAAACTGAGTGTAGCTCATTAAAAGTAAACAAAGAAATGGTTGTTACTATTTAAGTCGAAGCCGTTTTTCTTATTGGTGTTAGTTTCTAATCGCTTACGTTTTCTGTAATAAAATTGTTCACAATAAAAATGTTATTACAGGGTGTAATAAAAACAAGAATTTAAACAGTTACCTAGAATTTGATACATAGACAATAGGTATATTTATTCAGCAAGATATGAAAAAAGTATAAACGAGTATATATGTATATGCCTAAATTTATATTTGTTTAAAGTTTCAGCGATGCAATTTTATCGTGATTTGACTTCAACCTACTAAAAGCCCATTTTACCATTTTGCTTCAATGCGTAGAGAGGTTAATTTAAACCAAGTATTCAATATTATTCTGCCACAAAAATTCCTCCGAAATGGTGTAATGATTTCAAAACATCTAACTATAAAAATCGGGAGAAACAGTTTTACGTGTCGTTTGAAGCACCGTTTAGATACCTTATTTTAGACTATTTGTTCACATAGTTCTTGCTGGGTTGTACAGCGTATATATCAGTACTAAGAAGTTAGACTTATTGGCATAAGTCCAACTTGTTCTAAGAAACAAACCGTTCCATATTCTTCTTTACTAGATCGACTTAATATTCTCATCCTTTACATAAAAAAAAACACCCCCCTCACTAGGATTCTTTGTGTAGCTTGAAGGTAAATAATGTATATTTAAATTGTATTATATTGTACTGTTTACAGAGGTGCAGCATGGGAAGACGCGTTTTTGGATGCCGTCGGTGTAGCAGAGGACACAGGACGTTTCAAACATATATCTATCGCGCGATTTGCTTCACGAACCCTTGACCACGAGCTCGAAAAGAATACTAAGACTGTTGTGCCATTCTTCAGTTCCACTTTTATTTTGATGGGGATCTTCTCCATAGTGACGTGCATGATGGGCGACTGGGTCAGGTCTAAACCCTGGCTGGGTTTATTGGGTAACATCTCAGCTGTAATGGCGACATTGGCGGCGTTCGGTTGCGCTATTTATTTGGGTATATCGTTCATTGGAATCAACCTTGCTGCCCCATTTTTGATGATTGGTAAGCTATATCACAAATATTTAAAACGCAAGCGTATCGCATGTCATATAAGTGTCCCTATCAGGAATCAGGTGATCAGCAAACAGGACCGATTTCTTGGGAGAAGCATCTAAGTTTTACTTTCTTCTATTATAATCTAATTATTTGGCGTATAATTGAGTACATTTATCATTATTATTCTTAAATAAACAGTAATGAAAACCTATTATGAATGTTACTTTCATTTCCAGGTATCGGAATAGACGACACTTTCGTAATGTTAGCTGCATGGCGGCGCACCTCGCCCAAGCTTCCCGTACCGGAACGGATGGCAATCATGTTGTCAGAAGCGGCCGTCTCCATTACAATCACGTCCGTTACGGATATGCTTTCGTTCTTTATTGGCATTTTCTCACCCTTTCCGTCGGTACAAATCTTCTGCATGTATTCTGGTAAGAACTCTTTTATTACTATTCAGTGTAAGTAGTTAGGTAAATCAATAGAAGAATGGTTAGGAATTCGGTTATTTCTTAGGTGCTTTCAAGAATTCCTGAAAATATATCAATAAGAATAGCAAACGTCTCCGAGTGGCTTCAGAAAACCAATATTTACAAATTTTAAAAGCAGCTGCATCTAAAATTTATCATTATAGAGTCATTTAATAAATTTCATATCTGGCACATTTTATTGCTTTAAGGGTTGATTTGTTTAGTTCCATGAATTAAAAATATATTCTTTTATTGCAGTAGCTGCATAAATGCAATCAAAACTTTTTGCTCCTACTACCTTCTTAACATTATATTCACAGATACGATTTCGTTTCTTGTTCCAAGGAAACAGATCCTGTCCCAGGATAAAATATATACTAGATATGAACCTATCTATATATATCTACGTTACAACTATTTATAAATTTTCGAAAAATCTTTAATCCAGCACTGTAATAGTTTGATTATTAGGTACTTAAAAAAGTAAAAGAATTGAAATATCTACAGACAATTTGTCGTGATTGCTCAATCTCTTTTCTATACGTAAACGTGAAACATTTAAGGGGATAGATGTACCTGAATATTTAATATGAATCCTACTAAAACATTGTTAAAAGTAACGATAAGACAATAATACAAAATGAATACAAGTTCAAATTCAGTGTATGAAACGGCAGATTAAATATAACTTCTTTTATATATTTTACAATATAATTATATTTTATAATATAAGTTACCTTTTGATAACTTACTCAAGAGACTAACAGTAGAGTGCAAATGTATAATGTCTGCGATTATATAAGATATTACAAAATACAAAATTTAATCGACTCCAAAAAGAAGATTACATACTCCTCTGATGTGCTAATTAGTATTTCATTACTCAAAATATGTGTCTGTAGGTGATCTGTTCACGTTCACCACGGTTCTTTTCACCATTTATTCGTCAAACTTTACGGTTACCTCAATAACAACAGGTATATTTTTCACCTAACTTAATTAATATGTGGTACGTGTCGTACATGATTTGCTATCTGTTAGATTTTTATTAAGATTCAAGAAACATCAGTTCTTGTTTTAGTATTCGATTTTAAATGCAATGAGCAATGTTTCATTACCATGTCACTTGTAAATTCTTGATTAAAGCTTAAAGTACTAAATTCTACAAAAGTTATTGTGGCAGTAACTAATTCTGTGATTATAATTTTTTTATTAAATAATTAATGAAATTTTCCATACGTCTTTCGATCGAGAGTCAGAGAGCCAATTATGCTATTTATTGCCAATTATGCTATATATTATTATTTATAATAATGCTATATAATTATGCAATTATATTAAGCTCCTGCTTCCTTTTTGGCCGGCAACTCTTCGGTGATGCCTTTGGTATTACTGGAGTCGTTCGCTTATTGTCTAATTACATTTAAAAAACATTTTAGACTTTTATAAGTGTTACCGAGCCCGATATACTTCAAGTTGACACACGACTTGAAACATTACTCGAGACAACCAGAGACATTATAAGCAGCATCAAAATTTATTTAGTAGATGTTAAGTCTCGATCTGAGTTAGTTATGTTGATTAATATGAAAAACCCCTCACATGACGGGTTTATTCTAACGTAAGTGATCGAACAGGGTGTCAATACATTGAAGCTTTACAAAGCCTTAAAGAATTGGTTAATTCTGAGTCAGAAGAACTTACCACGCCCAATTTTTCCTTAACATTACTTAAAGTCAAATTAATCGACTAAAATTTACTTTTCAGGTTTAGCAGTCTGTTTCACATTTGTTTGGCATCTAACATTTTTTGCCGGATGCGTAGCTGTTTCGGGGTATCGCGAAAAAAATAACCGCCATACTTTCACCTGGCTTAAAGTTCTACCGGAGTCCAGGGCACGGAAAGGTACGTAAATCTTCCACAGAGACAAAGAAGACCGAAATACTTTACAGACTAATATCTGTATAAACATAATTACTCTTGTACTTTTTAGCTGGGTACTTAAGATATATGATTTTTTTAACAATATTTCGACCCAATTACATGGATTACGGTCACGGCGAGACTGTAATGGCACGTCGAAGAAATTCGTAAGCACCCGATACATCTCAAATATAGTTGATAGTATCAGGCGTATAATGTTATAATGTATAATGTTAAAATTATACTATTAGTCAGTCTCACTACATATAGTTTTGCATCAAGCGTCGATGAAGAAATAATGTCTATTGTCACTTCATGATGGCAAACTCGGTCTCCATATTATTCGCAAGCTCTTCGAAACAATTACATATATTTCCAAAAATGCTTATCACTTTTAGGTGAACATTACACTTTTTATACGCACATTTTATATAATATTGTATATAGAATTATTCTACAATTTTAACCAAGACATGAGTTGCGTGAGAATTGGATACGCTAAGATATTGGTCTTACCTGGCAACCACACTCTTAATATCCCACCCTACTTAGAGGCAAATATATTTTCGTTAGCTATTTAATCCTGTATCCATTTTTACTCTGTATATGATTAGATATTACAAGTCCACTGTATTTTATATTCACTACAACTAAACTGTCTTACTCGACATTTATTTACTCAATATCGATTAGATTAATTTTAGTAGCATAGTTTATAGGTGAGTTTATACATATTCATTTTAGTCCATTTCAATTTTTTTTTAATATTCTTAGCTTAAAGAGGCTGAACGTAAAATTATTGGAGATAAACAACAGATATGTTGGTGTAATGTTTGTGCCCAGGTCAAAACGTACTTTTAACTTAGGAAATTACTGCAACTGTTGCTTAATAAGTATAAGGTTGAGGGGTTCCTTGGTTTTGTTACTTGCTACACTTACTTTTATGTTCGTTATTAATGTATACAATATTAATTCATTTTCAACCTACTAGCGATCCGCTGGAGGACTCTATTCGTAATCGAAGCCTAGAGCGTACTCTACTCCAATGCGAATTGGTGGAGTTAATAGAACCCAACCCAAGTGTCACATGTCGTAACGTTTCCCGATAGCCTCTGACAATGCTTAACGAATGTAATCAAACTACTATTACCTAAACCGCCGGGACCAACGGCTTAAAATCCGTCGGCTTAACAGTCACCCATTCAATTACTGACCGCCCCCGTACTTGTTTTTGTTACCGACATGAGACAAGTGGGCTATAAGCGTTTTATTTAAATATTTATTCCTTTAAAAGTTTATTACGAACTAATTACTTGTTACAGAAGAAAAGTCATGGCTATACCGAATCTTCTGTAGTGGTGGCATCGATCACGCGGATCCAGATAACCCCATAGACAACAAGGATCACTGTATCATGGCTTTCTTCAAATCCACAATGGCTGACTTAATCAACAACCCATTAATCAAAACAATAATTATTGTGGTATTCATATGCTATCTGGCAGGAGCTGGATATGGAGTGACAAATCTTAAAGAAGGCTTGGAAAGACGAAAGCTATCTAAGATTGATTCCTATTCAGTTGAATTCTTTGATCGCGAAGACATGTATTACAGAGAATTTCCTTATAGAATACAGGTATTGTACAAATTTAAACTTGTCCACGCAATAGATACGGAGAAAAAAATACGTAACAGAGGAATAGACAGACATGCTAGTGACTCTATAATTGATCAGTTTTTTCATCAGATTATACGGAGATGTAAAAAAACCTTTTCCCGGCAAAATTGTAATAATTTCAACTAGTTTGCTTAAAATTCAGAATTTTAATTGTGTGTGGGAATTTCATAAGTGGTTTTTTTTTCAGGTGGTAATAACGGGAAATTATAACTACTCCGATCCAAAAGTGCAAGATGAGGTGGAGTATCTGACACAAAAGTTGGAAAACACGTCATACATCTCCAATTCGCTGTACACTGAATCATGGCTGCGAACATTCATTAATTACGTGTCAAGGAATAACGACTACCTTAATGTCACAATCGACAACGAAGCTGATTTTATTCACAACTTGAAAGAGGTAAAACTGGGTGAAGTGACTTACATGATGAATGAATGTTCACAAGGACACATAAAAATTTTACATTGAGCACGAAATTAATTATATGCAGCTACGAAGTTGAGAATTTTTGTATTTTTTTTTTTATCAAATATTTAAACATAACGTTCGGGAAGAAATTATCTAAATAATTGAAAAATCTGTCTCCGAATTGATTGATTAGTTGTAAAAAATTAAATGCACAGCCAGATAGAAGTAGCGACATTTTAATACGTACATACATACGTACATTTTTTTTATTTTTTTTTTTTAATTTTTTTTTACATTTTTTTATTTTTTTTAGTAAGTTACAACAATTATACTTTATTACAGTTATGGCTGTTTCCCGCTAATCCGTTTTCTCTCGACGTTAAATTCAACGAAGCTGGTGACCAAATTGTTGCATCAAGATTTCTAATCCAAGCTATAAATATAAGTGGCACTAATCACGAAAAAGAAATGGTCAAAGCCCTGAGGGAAGTTGTAGCATCTACCTCTCTTAATGCATCTGTCTTCCATCCTTATTTCGTCTTTTTCGATCAGGTAACCCGTGTTATAACTAAACCATAATTAAAACTGATAATCTTGTAATATGAATGATTTGTGCAATTATTTTTTCGTTTCTTTTCAGTTTGAACTAGTAAGACCAACATCGCTCCAGAATCTTTGCTATGGAGCATTAATGATGATGATAACATCATTCATATTTATCCCGAACATCTTGTGCTCCTTATGGGTCGCCTTCAGCATTGTCTCAATAGAGATCGGCGTCGTCGGATACATGGCTCTTTGGGACATCAACCTTGACTCAATATCCATGATAAATCTTATCATGTGTATCGGATTTTCAGTTGACTTTACCGCTCATATCTGTTATGCGTACATGGCATCCAAGGCTAAATCGCCGAACGAAAGAGTTAGCGAATGCCTCTACTCTTTAGGCCTTCCTATAGTACAAGGATCATTTAGTACCATACTAGGAGTAGTGGCATTACTACTCGCTGACAGTTATATTTTCTCGGTATTTTTCAAGATGGTATTCATGGTCATATTTTTCGGGGCAATGCACGGCTTATTTTTGTTACCCGTCTTACTATCACTTTTCGGGCCAGGGTCATGTACAAAGCAACATAAGGACATTAAAATATCCAATGTGGACAAAATATTTCCAAATCCATATTGCCTACCCCATCCGCAGTTGATGCTTAACGACCAAATATTTAACGAAAAAAACATAAGCCCCAACGGAGTTTACAAAATTTACGGAGATGATAAGGATTTAGGTATCGGGACATCCGGAGAAGACACAAGCGAAAGTAGTTCAAATCAATCTCAGCGTCGACAGCTAGGAGATGATGAAAACACAAGAAAAAAGTACGAAGGTGGATGGAAACGTTCAAGCCACAATCAGAGCAGCAGTCAATTTCAACCGTCCAGCGAATTAGATCTTTACGGGCATGAAATAGATCGAAATTGGCAAAGGCAACGCAATGACAGTAACCGTCGTACAATGGACAATAAAAAGCCTGGACATCGAGATGAAGATTCTGTGATAACACGCAAAACGAGCGATGCAGGGCCTCGTAGAGTCACGAGAACACATTCACACCACAACCTACATAGACCTCGTGCGCCACGACGCACTAATTCACATCACAATCTAGAACACTTAGATTACGTCGCTGAAATGCGCTTTCCTTGACAGTAACCGATAAACTTCCTTAAATTACAAAAGTAGATTACATTAATCAAGTGCTCAATTTGTGGACCAAAGTATTATTTTATTACTTGTGAAGAATGATTTAGTCAGAAGTTATGAAAGGAAAAGAGGGTATTTTAAGTAATTTGGATCCACAACAGGAGAGAACTCGTAAAAATCATTATAGTTAAAAGGACATCCACGTGTAACTTTAGTAACGACGTCTGTAGCAAATGTTACATGATAAGTGTTATATTTGTAAGTTTATTTTAATTTTAGGGTTGTTGAAAATTATTAGTTATTTAAACGGCTTACATAACAAGGAAATGTTTAGAATATTTTACCTATTTACTTTTATAATTTCTGTAAATACTGTAAATTCAAACTACATAAGATTTCATTTTGAAAACGTAGATTTTTTGTTCTAACAGTGAAATTTACCTCTACAAATATTATCTGTTTGTATACAGTAATTGCATTTTATAATAATTTGATTAATTTTAAGATATTTCTGTTTAGTTGCAGAGGCGTGCCATATGGCATTCACAGACAAACGCAAGAAACTTTTTAGGTTGACCACCAACATCAGCATTTTTCAGTTCACTGCCGGACATAGACACTCCTAGAGCTTTATTACCTCTACTAATATAGGTACTAGTAATATAAGCAACTTAAATCAAACTTACATGTAAATGGAATATAGATAAATAAGTTACTAATTTCAAGGTTCATTATACTGTGAATTAACGAATCTAACTCGATTTTAGGAACATTCGGCAATATTTTTTTGTAATAATAAATATAAGATCGACTGCCAACTTAATTTCATTATTATTAAGCGAAGATTGGATAGGAAGGGTAGGTCTTATAGTCTCTAAGCAGCAGTAGCCAAGTTATGTTTGTATTTATATTAAGCTTGCATTGGTTGGTAACTTGCCATGGCCGCAGTTGAGGAATAATCTAAAGGGGGAGTGTGGAAAGTTGGTGCATAGCACCAACTATCGACATATTGGTACAAATGGTATGCGGCTTGCTTCTATATCTATACCTGTACCTTTGTTATCCAGTGTATATACTAAAAGTGTATAGGTACACATATAATCACGTCCGATTAGTGTTTTTTCGTCTCTTCGATGAGTTTAAAGAAATGTTCGCATCTATCACTCATTGCCATTATATAACAAGATTCAGCGGCGGGAAACAAACTGTTGCCACAGGCCGTGGGGTATATCCCGAGCAAATTACATTATTGCAATTGATATACTGGTACGTTTTATCAAATTACTGTGTTATAGTTCAATATAATTTTTCTTTGACTATGTTTATTATGTATGTTTAGTTAATTGAAAGTAATTTAACAGTTAGATATTTATGTAAACCTACGAGTTCCTAGAGTTTATTGTATCATTAAAATTTCTCTAAATATTCTTTGTTGGTTAATATTTGGCTAAAATATTATTTTCTGACATCTGAACTGTAGTAGATAAAAATGGCTATTATGTTATTAAATAGTGTGATAATTATTATAATACTGGAATGGAAATTGAGTGGTATATATATAGTATTCAAAATAACTCCATTGATTTATAAAGCTTTAACATAATTCATAGACTATAGATCAATGTAAATATTAGTTGTGATATAATTATTTCTGATGCCATGTATTATTTGAATCTCTACATTATCTTTATTTGACTTTGCTATTAATCCATTGATACACTAACAT
This sequence comes from Megathymus violae, assembly GCA_003671415.1. Lineage (NCBI taxonomy): Eukaryota > Metazoa > Arthropoda > Insecta > Lepidoptera > Hesperiidae > Megathymus > Megathymus violae. The sequence goes on from PDGT01000001.1 coordinate 12,999,897, forward strand.
TTTAAGTATTAGTGCAATATAATGAGCCAATACTAAATCACTCTCTGATACACGAAAAAGAACTTCTAAAATGCAATCTATAATATCTTTGTACCAGCCGACACGAAATTTGCTAAAGCCAAGCTTTTTCTTATCAACTTAAGCTAAATGTACACCGGTTGGATTAAGCCCTAATAAATAACTCTATTGACAAAAACCGTACGCTTTACGAGTATAAATATACAATCAATAAAAATATACTAAATAATAAATTAAGATACAACAGAATAATTGATAAATACAGTAACATTGAAAATTAAATGGACTCTACTTAATTTACTTCTTCAACATCATTGTTTGTTCAACATCATTGATTGTTGTTTCAACATCATTCTTCAACATTCACGAAAGTTTAAAAAGAAATGAACAGTATATTTTCAGCCTAAGATTGTAATGTTACGGCAGTTCAAATCAAAGGTTCATCACCAACATCGAAAGGAACTTTTTATGATGACGGGTAACGATGGCAATAATCCCCTATATTATTAAATTATGAAATCTTGCATTTGTTTTATTACAGATCTTTGTTGAGTATGAATGAAGTGTAAATACGGCGCCGATCGCTCATGACTGAATAATGTAAATATGACATGTTTTATAAATAAAATAGTTTTGATATAATCTTAAGTGTTTTAATTTCCAAGACTCGATACAAGAAATGATAATAGACACTTATCACAACCAACATGTTGTGTCTAACTTATTCTAATTAAGGTACATAATAATATCGTTACGAATTTACATCTATTAGTAAGTGATAATCAGACTTAAAGCATATAAATATCCATCGTAAATACGTGTTCCATTGAAAATGTAAATTTAAGCAACTAAATATTATCGTCATGTATCTTCTTTAACAAGTCACTACAGAGAAGAATCAAATCCTGCGGATTGAAGTATTCGCTCAAATAGTTACGCATGAACAATAACCTCGGATTATCATTTGGTCCGTTTATAGAATCTGATACGTGCTTTTCAAGCAGACTGTCAATAACTTCGTATGTGCAATTCATTTCTTCTACTACAGTATCAGTAAGAACATTCACTGGCAAACTGGTTGCAATACTTAGCTTCGAAGGCGTGTCCAGTAGCTTTTTAAGATGATCGCAGAAATCTGATTTCTGAAAAAAATGGCAATTAAGGGAGCGAAAAAGGTGTTAAGGGTTTAACCGTAGCGTTTGGTTGTTGATAGTTTCGTCTCATCAAATGAGAGACAATGATGCGTGTGCACTTACAATAAATAATAAATAAACTTTTACACATTCTCACCCCCGCACTAGGATACCCTGTGTTGCGGGTGGCATGGACTTACACAAATATGATATTAAAACACCCATGACCCGAGAACAATTATCTGTCGCATAAACGTCTGCCCCGGTCACATAAATCACTACCTACGGCTATGGGGTCGTCAAATGTGTTACAGTTTTTCTTTATTTTTACACAAAATTACATTTACTGAAACCAGTTGCTTAATTTGCTCTAAGCAGCATAAAAGCGCTAAAAACGATTAACAGTTCTTACAATTTTGTAACTTACATTATTAATTTACTTATAAAAGAAAATGCTGCATTAGTTTTACTACTGGCAAACTCCCAACCACACCCGACATTAACTAATTAACAAGTGCAGTTGTAAATTAATGTTGTATACTTACTAACAATAAAGACTTCACAATATCAGAAGTTGGTTTGTTCGTCTCGTCTGTTTGTACATCGCAATCCACTGTGGACACTATGTCCGTTTGTGTGCTGTTTGAAGACGTTGCTAATATCTCTGTTTGCACTTCTACACTTCCTGTAGCTACACAGACTGTTTGCATCTCTACATCTACAGTTTTCGATTCAAATTCAGACGACTCAATAAATGCCGCTTCTGTCATTGGTGTCATTTCAGTCGCGATACTGTTAATCTTCTTCGCATATTCTGTTAACACTTTTTTAGCTACTTGAACTTTAGGTGCTTTTATGCAAAGCCTATTCACTTCGAGTTCAGTCAATTTGGCCAAATCGCCCACAGTTTCTATCTTGCCAGCAAACTCTTTAACAAGTAAGGGCCTCATTGCCGATGATGATAAATCAGCAGCAATGTTATCAATGGGATGCTTACAATTAATGAGATCCAAACAAATCGGATCAATATCATTAAGTTCACTATTTCTGACAACCTCCACAAGAGGAGTCGGTTCCAGAGAACTTATTTCCGTCTCTTCTCCGAGCGTTACATCGCCTTCGCTAAAACTTTCAACTGCTTTTATTAAAGCAGTGTCCAATTTAAATACAGAATCAAGACGTTTCTGCGACTTTAAATTACCAGAATCCAGAGAACGAGATTGCCTCTCTTGTCTTTTGGTGGCTGAATTTTGTGGAGAACGAACGCTACCCGAGTCTATGTATTTTTTTACACACACGGTTGTAGAAACTGGTGGATCATGAAAACTCACTCTCTTTCTCTGTGGAAATAAATGGTATATGACAAAGTTAAAAGTAGATAATATATAACTAGCTAGTAAAAAAACCTTAAAAGAAACTTACCTTGCTTGCAGAAGAAACCGTAGTATCATCAACAATATCAGCAAGTTTTCTCTTTAAAATTGGAACTGTCGGGCTGCTGTCTGCCGCTGGCAAGCTTCGTTTCATCTTTAAGAAGTTAGTGCTTTCTTCAGTTTCCTCTGTAAACTCCGTTTCATTTGTTGAATTATACAGTATTCTGAGGTTGCGTCTTGCAGATGAATTTAATGGGCTGGACTTCTTTGGTTCCTCAGGTTCTAGAGATTTTTCGCAATTTAATATAGCTTGTAATCTGTCGGAACCCGGAATGCATAGCCCGAGCATTTGAGCAGCGCGACCGCCAGATCTTACTTGGGGCTTAGCTTTCTTGAGAGAAAGTGATCTAGGACTTGTAGTGATTACGCGAGTCTCTCCTCGAGGCGGAGATTGGTCTCTTTTATCGGGTGACACTTTATCTTCCGTAAAAATTTCAGGGGAATCACATTTTTCAAACGGTTCACCGTTGGTCTGTACAGGCGACGATAGTTTTATGACCACATAATCACTGCTAGTTTCGGGAGATGGTGATTTATATTCTCTAACCGGACTTAACGTTTTAATAGGAGATATTTCCAAAGTGTTATTAAGAAAATCTTGCTTCCTCTGCTCTTCATCCTTCGACGATAATTTAAATGAAGCGTTATCTTGATTTGTTTCCTTTTCACATAGTAAAGATCCTGATAGAGATTTTGTAGTTTCTTCTTGAGTCTGCATCGTTTTTATATCAATATCAGAGTCCATTACATCTTCCTGAAATTTATTAGCATCTAAACATTTACATTCATCAGCTGGTGCGTTGTTTTCTAATTCCACGGTGTTAACAATATTTAAGTCTATAGGCTGAGTGTCAGCATCAGCTATATCCTGTGTGTCGATATCATTATAAGTGCTATCCGATTTATTCGCAATCGGCGGATTTTCCTCATCATTAATGACTATAACTTCATTGAAATTATTTGCTATTGATTCTGTGTTAAAATTTAACGTCCCGATTTTAACATCTGTGCTAACTCTCATATCGCTTGGGTTAATTTTGGGAAGCTCCTTATATTCAATATGTTCTAATGTTACTATTGGTATTCGCTTTACAGTTTTAGACGATTTTACTGACATTACACTCATTGTAGAGTCTTGAGAACTTTCAATGACATCTTGAGATCCATTCTCATCTTGCAAGGGATATTCTTGAGAATCAGAAAAAGTATCCAATTCTATAGATTTATCCAAAAGTTTATCTGTTTCTTTCATATTTCTATCGGCTTTAGGCGTATTCTTTTGATCTACTTTAGACTTGTTCAACTTTTGAGTAGAACCTTTTCTCCTAGAAATAACCGGGGACTGCAAAGTTTTTTTTCGAGTTATCCGTTTTTCTAATGGAGCTTTCAGGAACGGATGACCTTCAACCATGTCAATTGCCAACTCTTTCTCAATCCGAGATTTCTTTTTGCCGGTTTTCTTATTAAAAAGATTTTCAATTGTACTGTCTTCTTTTGTACTTAGCTTGTCATTATTTTTTTGGTTTTGATCTGCCATTGTAACTACTGAAATACCTATATCAACATCATTCTCTACATCATTTAGTGATGTGGCTACAATGTCTTTTGATTTACTATTTTGTTGTTGGCATTCTATAATGTCGTTTTGAGGCATCTCTTCTTCACCACTGAAGACACTTTGTTCATCACAGTGTTTTAAATCTTCGTTCAAATTTGGAGCTAGGATATTATAATTTCCTTGATTTTCAGAAACATTATCTGCCTGATTTTGTTTTGTCCCTTCAACTTCGGAATTCTCAGTATTGACTTGGCTATGATTTAAATCTCCTAAAAGGTCTTTATTATGAGATTCATTATTACATAGCGAATGACGCCTTTTTTTTATATCAAATATTTGCATTTCTTCAAACTTCTTTGGTTTCCTTTTTACTCGTGATGGTCTGTCAGTATTTGATTCTGAGGGTGCAGAACTACTATCAGATATTTTGATCCTCATTCCAGTAGGGGTCTGTAATCGTGGCATGATATCATCGATTACTGCCTCTCCATGTACCTCATCGTTTTGAGCATCAGATTTGTCTGCCAAAATTTTAGCGTTACGAAAGATACGGTCTTTTAATGATAATCTAGGTTTTGTTTTTTTATTGATTGGTGTTTGGATTTCATTAAAAACTTCGTTAGTTGATTCCAGGTTAGAATTTATTTTCTCAGTTTTTTCAATAAGTATATTTTTTAATATTTTTGGCACAACATCTGTATTCGGCATGTTTTTGAGGATTGATGAGACTTTTTCACTTGTTGATAATTCATTGGATGTACTGTTTGTGGTAGTAGTGTCTTGAGAATCAGTTTTCCACGTACTTAATTTAAATTCATCTTGTGACTGAGATAAATCCTGATAAAGAGCTGGTATATCCCGTTTTCTTTTCAGCTTTTCCTTTTGATGTTCAGTTAATTTTTTCGGATTAAATTTCCAATTTGATTTCACCACGACAAATTCTTCTCCATCTTCAACAACTGTATTTATAATATTGGGTTCCTTTTTCTTTCCCTTTTTAGAATTGGGTGTATTAAATTTACATTTATCGTCTAAAACTGTAGATTTAGAATCTTCGCTAAGAGAAGCTATTACAGTTTTTACCACATTGGCAAATGGATTATCATGATCTAAGTTATTCAAAAACATTTGTAAAATGGCAAGAACAGTATCTTTTAATAATTGTTGTTGACCAAAGTAGGGCGCATACTGTATAAGCTCAGTTAATACAATTTGTTTTAGGGATTCATAGGCTTCGAGTTTTAATAAATCTTCAACACCTTTCAACATCTGTTCAACTTTCATCAAAAGCAATGAATCCTAGAATAGTGATAAAAAAATTAAATATAAATAGAAAATAAAACAAAAGTCATAGGAAATTAAAAACGAGATTTTTTTTTTAATCATGTAAGCATTTTTATACTTACAACTTCATTTGATTTTTTTAATTCCGACACTAAACATGAAAATACGTGTTTAAGTATATTTAACACTTGTTTTGCAATATCTAGATTTATATATTTCAAAAGCTTTTTTAAGAGTTCAAGTAAAATATCTATTAATTTCGAAAATACTGCATGTGTATGATTCAGGTCATGAATTTTGTTGAGAACGTCGTGGATAAAACTCACTTCTTTTTCATATTCAATTCCTGCAAAAAAAATCTCTTGATGATTGTTTTACTTATGTCTTCTGCTGCTTGGCATTTTTAGACTTGTTTTTTTACTTACCGTTTTCTACAGTAAATCTTTGAGTCAATAAAATTATTGCAACGTTTAAGAAGAACAAGCAAATTTTATCATTGACCTTTTTAGGATCATTTAATATTTTAAATATTTCATCAGTTATAGATGACGTGCCCAATCGAACGTGCATGAATTCAAACAATGTAAGCCATACTGACGTACAAAATTCCACCTATTATGAAAACAATTCAGAAATATTAGATTAAAATCAAATATGAATAAAATTAGTATGAATTGTAACTCGATGTGTCATGAAAAACATACATTAGTTAATAACGTCAAATATTGAAGTGGCCAATGTAAAATTTTACACAGTATTTCTTGATTTATAACAAACTTCTTTTCGGATACAGATAACGTCATTGCCGTCCATATTACGAAGGATTTATAATTTTTTGACAGTCGATTTATGATACCCTCTATTATGGAAATATGGCAACAATGCGTGACAATAAAGTCCGTAAATACTTTTAAATTCTCAACAGCATTGCACATGTCTATCCTGCAACAAATAAATAATGTAATTTGATCATATACGATTACAAAAATTGTGTAGGTCTATTTTTACATGAAACACAGGCCTAAAACAATTTTGAGTGTTATTTATACTTAGCAACCTGCGAAATGAAATAAAAATTTAATCGAAGTTAGTTTTTACTAATACTTTTCGAAAGTCATACTTCACTATGGTTCAACAAAACCCTATCGTGAGTGGACCCGGAAGAAGCGGCATGAATCTCCCAAGTGATTGTTTTCCTACTCACAGAGCACCTACTACTACTTTAATTTATATTAAACTCATATCCAAGATAACTAATCTTTAAAATAATCATGTTTCTCATCTCACCTAGTTTAGTTCAAGTTAAGTGCTACCAGGCATGGGATATTAAAATTACCATAATCTTCTATGTATTAATTCATTAAGAATGAATTTATGCCCCCTTTTCTCTTCCATTGACCAATTTTCTTTTTTTATTTGGTAGCTATTGAGGAGCTTTATTAGTGACATCAATAACAAAAATTTAATAAAGTGAATTTGGGAGTGAATAATTTATAATTACTGTCTCTATGGAATTAATACATTAAACTATATAGTAGAAGTATATTACATATAATAAAATTCTAACTGATCTCTTTCTGTACATTAAAGATATATGAGAAAAAAGATATATGATTAGGGTCTTTATTAACGCAACAGAACACAAAACAATAGTTGTCTGTATAGTAGTTTTTATCTGTTTGTCTGTGCGTTTGTTGGCGCTTATCTCAGAAACGGCCTTAACGATTTCGTTCTGGTTTTAACTAATATATTGCAATAAGATCACTAAATACTTAAAGATTATTTAAATGCAATCCGTCCATAAATATAAAGTTATAAAGTAATTTAAAATATTATGGGTACTATTTGTTAGCGTAAGGCGTAGTTTTCCCGAAGCGAAACGAGGGCAGTTTGGTATTTAAAAATAAAACCACGGTAATGTCATAAAATGCGTTATTGTTTTTAAATATGGCCTAACCTAAGTACCACTTTTTCCTTTTAGATCGTATTTTTAAATAAATCATGCATATGTACCTACCTGTACACACTCAGAAGAGAGTAATAGAAGTAAATAAAATAAAAATTGTATGCAAATTGTACGTAACAATAGAACCTCAGTATTGTTCAAACTTAAAAAATTAAAAATTCGACTACTGGGTGACGTCTAGTTCTAAGTAAATCTCATAAAAGAAAAATTCAAAACAAAACAAGTACTAGGCTTAGAAGCTATACAACACAAAATACAGGTTTTAACAAACAAACATTCAAATATATTTTCAATGTATCGAAAACGAGACAATAATGAAACCTAAGCAGAAAAAACAGGTAGAAAGAAACATGTGGAATAAAATGTGTATATGAAAAAACAATACTTTTGTGATGTCTTATCTATGTAATATCAATGGCAACCGCAACAGCGAATGCTAGTATGGGTTAGCTATCCTAGCCTCTTTTAATATTTGAACTAAATAATTGTATAAGATACTACCACTCACCTTTCATATATACTATCAAATGATGGATTTCGAATCATTAACATAATTTTTTGTATTATATTGTTCATCCCTGGCTCATCTGTGTTATTAAGAAGTTGTGTTATTCTAAAATCCTCTTTAAAAAGTGTTAAAACCATATCATTTACGACAATATCAGCAAGAGTTTCGTCTTGGATATGCTAAAAAATATAAATAATTAACATATTGTCATGCAATATATAACATATCTTTCTGAATACTGGAAGTAAACTATTGTGCATTGTATTTAAGTTACCACTAAACATCTTAATTTAAACAGACCTTCTCAATTCCATTAACATGAAAATACGATAAGTTATGGCTTATTTTCCATGGATCAGATATACATAACACTAAGTAGTTGGTTGGGTGTGTAATATTGATGTCAATGACATCACAATATATAGATTAAAAATTTACTTCTAGTATACTTCCAGTATAAAGAATTTTAGCATAAAGTAAACAGTACCTGCATTAAGCCTTCAAGCATGACCAATAATTCATTAAATATGTTTGTTCTTAAAGTGTCATCAGTAATATCGCAAATTGATTTTATAAAAGACTTCCACGCACAATTGTAACTTTGCCTTAATTTACTTGCATAATTTGCAACAATTTTTGTAGCAGTTATTATGGAACACATTAAGTTTTTACTGCTAGCCAAAAAACATCTATCATTTAAAATTTTACCTTTCAATGCAGGCAAAGATACACAGCCATCACAATCATAGTGTCCGAAAATGTTCACAAGAGCTTCAACACACAATTCTTTTGACTTATCCGTAAGCATGCCTGGTATTTGTGTAGATTTGTCAGACTCAAATGGTTTGCCAAAACAAAATTGTAAGAATGGTATCAATATTATTTCAGGAAAATTATTTAATTTAGAGTAATAACTGAATATTAAATGCCACCAAGTGTTTAGTTTGGCAATAACAGTTGCTTCAACTTTAGCATTATTGGAATTTAGAGGTATTAAAATAAGTTTTATCCTCTTATTTATGTGAGCCTCATTTGTTTCAGAAGCGAAATTATCTATCAAGGCATTCCAACATTGAAAAGCTCGACATCTATTAGTCACATTCATTTTGAAAGCTGTTTCGACAACAGGTAACATTGAATTTATGGGGCTGCCAGAAACAGCAGATTTCGTTAAATGGTTTTTGAGAATCTTTAAAAATAAAATCCATAGTCTATGCCAAATGTTACTACCTGTTGCTAAAAGATTTGTCATAATGGTAGGATATCTGTAATTAAAAACAAAGAGCACATAAATATTGTTAACTGTGTCATAGAAATGTATAAATTGTATCATGCTATTTCAATTATTTTAATGTGGAAATTTATTACACAGAAATAAACTGTCTAGTATTTAGTAGTCTAATTATTTGCAATATTAATATTTACTCACTTTTGTGATTGACTAAAATACTGCAAGATGCACTGGAAGTTGGGATTATCATAATAATTAATACAATGGAATTCATCTACAATTATTTCAAATGTGGCTAAAGGAATTTCCATTTCAAAATCAGGCATACTTGCAAACACCATGATGCTTGGTACCAATTTAAGGAACCAAATGTTGATACCCTGCTCTACAAACTGTAATCTCTTTTCTGGTCTTAAGACTTTTAAATATTTAAGCAGTATACCAAAGGCCTGAAAATTATAGAAATTAAATTTAATACTATTACCATTGTTAGATGTATCATTAGAATGAATTTTTAATGAAGAATTTTTCTGCCAATATTGTTTTAATTATTCAATGTGTCACCATTTACCCTTGAATTTAATCTTGAACAATTAATAACAATATAATCTCAAAAAATATTATCCAAACAGGTAAGCCGATAAAAGATATACTCATGTGGAATTAAAAAACCAATAGTGAAAACAAGTTAAAATTTTATTTTGATTGCACAAAATTTTTAGAATCTCTTTTATAACACGATGTGTAGCTGTCAGTAGATAATCTGAATACACACACAATAACAAACTTTTTACAAGCTCTACACAGAACAGCTCTATAATATGGTCAATAGAGAGGGATACTATGTAATTATAATGTTTACATTTTAAACTTATATAATTATTAATGACCCTCCTCTAAGAATATTTTGTGTAAACAATGAATTTATATGATGTAACTATCTATGGATGTAACTTATTCATAATTTATTAGCCAGTGTTCAATACCAATTATTTAATTTACAAATATTGTGGTATACAAATTGTTATAAAACTTTCCTATTGTCAATAAACGGAAGTATTCCAATGTCTTGCTAATTAATTTTATGAGTGCTCAATAAAAGCAGTAGTAGTCTATACTATATCATACATTATGTAATACAATTAACATGTAGTAACTATCTTATTTAAGATTTTCTAAATAAATAAAAATGAAATACCTTTGATTTTAATGCAACAGGAACTTCGTCATGTAAATACAAATCAAAGATTTCCAAAACTGCATGATCTTCCTCCAACTTCAGATATACTTCATCAGGATATAAAACAAGTACATTAAAGTACATAAGTTTAATTTCATTAGACTTCAAGCCATATATTGAAGTTTTCATCATTTGAAATATTTTAAGCATTGATGGTAGTAAGTCTACTTCAGAACCAAGTCCTCCAGCCTGGTAAGAGAAATAAAACCATTGAAGATGATAAACATATGAAAATGAAATTATTTCCTACAGTCAAGGCAATATTCAAAATTAACAGTAATTGGCCCAGGCTTTATTATTATGTTGTTAGTCATATATTAGAAGAACAAAAAATTTTGAATGTTCCTGGATTCACATACTTACAGCTACTTTCCTCAATACTACGCAAATTATATTCAATATGTGTTTGGCATGTTCCGGATCATCCATTGCACCCTGAGTGCATATTTGTAACAGCTTTTGGATAGTCTGTGGTTTAACATTTTTGTCATAATCCAACACATTCACTATTTCGTTACTAATATTTTTATCTAAACATCCCTGTACGTCATCCAAAAGCGGGTCAAGTCCTTCCGTTATTGATTTCGCCATTTTGGACCTTTTTAAAACAGAAATATAACGTTCAACAATAATTTTCAGGCAACACAAAGCAAATATTCACATAACATACTCACTTTCGACAAGAAACTATAATAGTACGGTTAATACATGTTTGTTCATATAAATTCATGTGTTGGAAAGAAAAATGAAATAGTAAAAGTATACTTACATGTTTCTGTTTCGAATACGGATAAAATAGTAAATAATATCAATTTACTACTCAAATTTTCAGACTCAATAAAATTACAAACAACACAGAACTTAATAAATACATTTTTGACATTTCACTTCTTTTCTGGCGCGAAGTTGTATCAGTTAGAAAATAGATGCTAGATCTGTCATTTAAAAAGCAGAGTACAGAGAACAGACTAAATTTAATCCTGTTCATAAATCTCAAAGGTTATCAAAAAAACAGACGAAAATACCAGTTTCCTGATACCGGTTTTCTTGAATTTGAAGCAATCTATATTAATAAAATAAATGTAACGTGACCGAATTTATATATTGCATATTCTTTGAAAACTAAAATAAATGTTTTATTCTAAACTCTGTGAGTGTGTTGATGGGGTTACCGATTATCTGCTTTCCAGGAGTGGGTAAAGGTCCACGAACTTAGTGGCATTAATGAACGACACCTGAAAAAGAAAATCTTTGTTGCTTTCTGGCAAAGAAAAAATGAAATAGCAAAGATAAAACAAATTCACTGAATAAGTAAGAGACTAGTCGCAAGGGGCTAAGGGGAAAGTCGTAGGAATCATAATTTTGGTAACAACAAGTCGAGTCGTAAGGACGTTCCTCTTCAAAACATATACTCCTAAATTGACAGTAGTACTACTGGCAGATTTATTATTTTGCTTATATGGTGTCGTTTTCATGGAAGGTAGCTTTAATTCATTTTATTTCCGAGAAAGAAAACAGGTTCAATCCATCCAACTGCAAATCTATTAATATTAAATCCTTGATATTGAGATAATTGGAAGGAATTAAAAAAAAAACTTGTCCCTATATTTAAAAGAACACGATACTGCCTGTCAGATTAAAGAAATAAGCCGTAATAGACGGACCAGGCCAGTCGTTATAATAGGCCTCACGCTATTCATCATGCATATCAAAGGTTCTTCTTATTGTCACAATTACATTGCTATACAGACGGCAGTAACAGTAACGCTTTCTACGTAGGCTAAGCAACCTACTCTCGGAGACAGAGAGGAAAAAAAGAAAAAACTTGCGTCTGAGGTGATACCAGTATGGAATTGATCTCGAAAAAGCATGGTCTCAATTTAATTCAAATTAACATTACATAGACACAGTTTTTAATCAACTAATAAAAACCCCTTTTTATTGACTCCATTTTCCCGACATTTTCTAGTTCCGGGAACATTTTAATACTAAAACCAAACTAGCCTCACAGAAGTTCGGTTAGCTGTACCGAGCTATGCGATATTCCATAACAGAACAAAGGTTTCTGCTTTACACATATGGAATTTTACATTCACCTTCGGATTGGAGCTCCTGCTAACTAAGTACAATCTTTCAACCGAGTAATTCGATTAACCCTTAGCTCATAAATGGCTTAGAATTCCATAAACAAAATCTTCATTCCTGGTACTTATCCAGTGCTCGGTTTACGTGGCAGTTCTTGGCAAATTCGTTTATATACTAATATGTACTACGACAATGTCTTTTACCAAGCGGTTATATCTACATTTTCTTAATCGATAGTGTATTAATAGCATCCAGGGTATTTTGCGTGTCCATGGACGGCGGTGATCGCTTAGGTAACTTATCTGGTCGTTTACCTACTTCATAGCTTAAAAAAATGCTTTGTTTTTCCTATACAGAATATAAGAAATTCCTTTAAGAGACTAAGTAAAATAATTTATAAGTATTTTTTTTCATATTGCAATAAATAGATATATTATAAATTCAAAGACTGAAAACTGGCACCTAAAGTTTAATTTTAATTGAGCTTATTAGAAATCCATCAATTAACAAATCACTTGAAAATAAGCGCAAAAAAGGTCCTCTCAAACTTTGGAACAGGATAAATTCTAATGCATTTATTTTAAATACAAATAAACATTATATAATTTCATTGAATTTACAAATTGATTATAATAACCAATAGGTGTGTCAAAAATGTATTTAAAAGTCTACAACCAAAGTTATCAATTTCAATACAAACCGATCTCCTAGAGATCGATCAACAGACAACAGACAGAGGAAAAAGTACATGACAACAAAATATGGATACGATTACAATCCATACTGTCTTACCTGAACTTGAAATATGAACATAAAATGAGAATAAATTAAAAATAATATAAAAAAAAATTGTAATTTACTATACGTAAAAAAATATTTAATTATGACAGATGAATATAAAATATTATAAAATTAAGAATAGATAGTAACGAAACAAGGATCTATGCAGACAGTTTTATTACAACCAACACAGAACGTATGCACTAGTTTCTTTCAGACCGTGCACGCCCGCCGCATGCGTTGGTCCTTTCCCATTGGGAACTCAGCCAAGCGATGCGTGACGTCTACTTTATTCTGTGTGGTAGCTGGCGGAGTCAGGTAAGGGGAAAAGTGTTTTGAAAGAAGAGATTTTATAAGACAGATGCGGAAATTATGATGATTAAGAGTAGAAGTGTGACGATGAATGATGTAAGAATTTAAGATAGAGATGTTAAGTAACCTACGGAAAAGTTTTTTGCACCACACTTTGGTACGCTTCTGTTCAACAGGATACATGGCCAGGAGCTGGTCTTCTTTATCCACCCCACCCATCATGATATTATAATCTATTATCAGAATGGGTTTGGTGGATCCTCGGACCGTTTGTTGACCGTCGCCATGGTATGTAGAAATCAGAGCCACCCTATTAGTATCTCTCCATATCATCGACATCCCCAGACGTGAGACCAGCGATCTCCCCTGGCGCATGTCCCTCTTGGTGAGGTGGTGTAATGCCTGTGGGACTTACTTGCGGTCGGTCGGCTGGGTTCCTGCACAATCGACGCCCAAAGATTTCAGGCGTCTAGCTAGCGATGGCAAATTATAAAAATTATCCATTCACAATGCGAACCCAGTGTGCTCCAAGCCTTGGATCGCAGGTGAATTGCAAGTATCGAGGCCTCTAGGGGATCTACAATCTGCTGCAGGGTACATTTTTTTGGAACGTAAATCTGAAACAGCCATAGGTAACCGGTTTGCGATTTACAAATCTTATACCTTTTTATGCCCCGATATGCAGCTTTATTTGCTATCAGCTGGAAGAAATCCTAACAGCCTTTACAAATTAAAAGACTCACGTCGAGAGTAATATTATGTTCGGGATTACTCCCGGACACATGACGTTTAAACATTGATTGAAATTTCTTGTTTAGGTGTGAAAATATTGGCTGTATTTCAAATAATATAAATAACTCAGAGTTGTCCACTTCTAGTGCACACATGTCATCGTTGTCACTAAAATGAAGAGAACAAACGATAGATTGGTTTGAAATTTGGTGGGAACCTGGAATATGTATGCCCACGGCCTATGGGCCCAACAAAATCAGCAGGTACTTACTATGATGGATGAGGAAGAAGATATCCACTGCGATGAGGGCGATGAGGTGGAGCATGAGGAAGCTGCATTGGAGAAGCCGGAGGCGGAGGCGAGTACGGCACTGAACCAACACGGTTCACAAACCTGGAACAAATGCTGTGTTGTAGTATCCATATCCACCATACCATACCACTTACTATATAGAAAAGTCCCTGAGTGACTTAGATTGCCAGCGAGGGCAGCGAATATGACGCCTGTGATGGTGGTGCGGGTGACGGTGGTGTAGGATACGGTGGTGCATGATTAGATCTAGATGGACATTTTAAAACAAAAATTGAATCTTGCTAATCAGAATATCTACAAATAACATATATATTTAGAATTAGTAATTTGTAAAAAAATCTATCATAGTTGTTTAACAAAAGCTGACAAACGTTTGGTTATTTAATTTTATGCTCTTGTACCAAGCCTACCGAATAAGTAAACATTTTGTACGCTCTTTTTTTGCTATGTTATATCTCTGCTCCGTTTTTTTACTTTGTGGTATTATGGCCTGAAAATACGACTTGTTTGAATTGTAATTTTAATAACATAAGCATATGCAGCAGCATCTATACTCCATGTCCT
Source organism: Megathymus violae (assembly GCA_003671415.1). Classification (NCBI taxonomy): domain Eukaryota; kingdom Metazoa; phylum Arthropoda; class Insecta; order Lepidoptera; family Hesperiidae; genus Megathymus; species Megathymus violae. The sequence continues at coordinate 13,015,054 of PDGT01000001.1, forward strand.
TTAGCATAGTGCGGTGATAATTATTAGTAGTGTCACAATGACAACGGCGTCGTCGATATAACAAGACTAGTGAGAAACATTGAATCAATCATAAACATAATATACTAACGTAATAGACGAACACTCATCTCATTATCGCATCACCAAAACCTAAATGTGCATATTTTGTGAAAACGACATGAGTGTGAGTAACTTTTAGTGATGTCAAATTCACGTCCATGCATTGTGGACATGGATGGCGACTATTCCATCATGGGATTTTTGCTATATTTGAGATATTCGATTATTTAATTCGTTCTCTTGATTATGTATTACATGTTAAATTAAATAATACCATGCTAATTCTAGTAACTTATCTTTACTTCGCTTCGTCTACGCTAAACTTAACCTTATTGGACGGGATTCTTTTATCTTTTTTATTTGTAAACTGATTGAAATAAAACAAAACGTGATTAATAGGTACTAAATAAAATAATACGAATAATACTTATTGCTTTTAATTAATTTTTTGATATAAATCGATATAACTTATTGCCTTCGTAAATGAACTAACCAATAAATTTTGTTAGATTCTGCATTAACAAGATGCCAGTTACTTCGTAGAACGACATAGTTGCCCTTAAAATGTCTACAGCAAACTTTGTGAGGAACCTTACCTATCTGGTTCAACATTTGAATCAATTTGTCTTTTCGAACTGCATTTACAGGAAACCTTGAAGTAATAAAGTTAGTCAATAAATATGATATCACATTCGCTGGATATTGTCATATCGTAATAAAACAGATATAATATTCGGCAAATTTTATCAATCTAAGGAGCTAATACTATTCAAAAGTCAAAGATAAAGATGCACCTTTATAGCAGTCTAATCTACTTTCTGTCCAATGTGTTTACAATCTGTAATGGAAACTAAAACGGCAAAGTATGAATAAATCTAGGTAAAACAAAAAATATTTATTTATACCTATTTCAAAATTATCTACTTATCGATAGATTTTGTTCAAGCTCTATACGAAACGGTATCATTTTCACGTACACAATATCTTTTTATCTTACACATAATTATGAAAAATAAGTTATTTATTCATAAAATATAGTATTTACTGGGTGTTCTTAATCTTAATTTATATAATTTTAAGATCAACTTCTATGAAAATAAGTATCGTGAAAGTAGTATTGTACTATCGGTATTTTCCTGTGTATTGTCGTATTGTTTGGGTTATTGGTATAAGTAACTATGCAGTCTAACAGAGAACACGACACCCTCGTGTTCACTGGTTTTTGCCCGATAAAATACAGTAAGTTTGAAAAGAAATTAATAAAATAACAAAGAGCTATTTTTTGACAGGAGACTAATGGTGAGTAAATAGTTTGAAAACAGTCCTACGGACAATTTTCTTGCGTCTCTTTCGCGCAAGTAGGTTTTTCCGTAAAGCTCGAAATCTCACTCGCACACTGTGTTCTCTATTACGCTAGTATATTAATTAACTTTATGGAAACAACAGTGTTCAAAACTCATTCTAGATATCGAATAATATTTTCATAGAAAACAAGAAATGAGAAAAAATAATTATGTTTCATATGTTTTTCGGTTGTTATGTCGGAGAGCCAGTAATAATGCGGGTTCCCCGCTTATTTTTTGGTCGGAAACACTTCGGTGTGGCCTTAAGTGTTACTTGAGTCCATGGGCAACAGTGACCGCTTACCATCAAGTGGCTGCTCGAATATGGTTACAAAATGACTTAATATAAAAATACCATAACTTAGGTCTCTATGTTTCACATTTTGATTACCTATATATTTTAACCAGCTGTACGACGACGATTAAAAGATGTACAACAAAACGTAGGTCCTTCATTTAAAAGTATCGACAAAGCAATCGTAACAGTATGTCACATCATTCAAATGTTTCTTTACTCATAAAACATGTTGTTTTATAACATAGGTTATTTACGAAAAATATTGTGCAAATTAATAGTAATTTTTGTATTAAGTATAAGAACAGTAATACCTGTTTAAAATAATAAAACATTGAAATTTGTTATTAAATCGAAACAATCAATAAAGGTACATCTTAACAATTTGTCAAATGTCACCCACACAATTCACCTGATATTGACGTAACTCATGTTGGTATGTAAACATAGATACAATCATATACTAAGTAAGTAAGACTACTAAAAAGTACCGTAGATAATTCACACGAGTAATCTGCTTAAAAATATTATTATTAGTATTAAATCTACTAATCATCATAATATAACCAGGAAAAAAATAATCAAAATAAACTAAGATGTTGGTAGTCATAATTCTTTTTACTACTAGAAGTTCTGGAGTGACCTACTGGCATGTTATTATGATCTACTCGTGAAAAAATCCACAGATATGCAAAATATGTACCTATCGGTGAGAATACCGGTCATTTCGATTACCTTCTCAAAGTTATATTCTATTCTGGTACAACTCGGTATTTAAATTTATCGGTACTTTCAACTGTCGTTGCAGCATTGAAAATACAAAATAAGTTTTTTTTAAATGCACTAGAAGAATGTACAACTTCAAAAATATTTTATACTCTTTATCTTTATTGTATGATGAGTTTTTCTGTTTTCTCAAAAAAAATCTTTTCGTACACAATTTCAGAGTGTACAATTGCTAAAAATATTTCTTTACATTAAAATTATGATATTGCCACAAAAAATAATCCTAATATCCCTTAAGTATAGAATTAAGAAGCTTTTTGTAATTTGTAAAAAATATGCCTGGAATAAGTAAGTCTATGTCTTAGTTTGTTTCTTACATTAGCTAGAGCATTCTGGTTACCTTAAGACCTGTAAGTGTCAGAAGCCTGACGAAAATTGTATAATACCCAGGTAACATTATTGTTTTATAACAATGATGCCTACCTACTTAGTAGCGAATAACGATAATTTTGCAGGTAGTTCGCAGATTACGGTGCGGAAGACTCTTGAATATTACTAAGAATTACCATAACAGAACCTATTATTTTTTATACATCTACCAATACAAAAGGTGAAATTATAATAGCTTTACGTGTTTAGGTATATACTTAATATACGTTAATTTATTTTTATAATATAATTAGTAATTATATTTCTTAATATTAAAGCATTATTTGTTATTATCAAGTTTACGTGTGAACCCCACTTCACCGGCATGTCTGACTGTTTGCATCTACACTGGCCGCACGCAGCGACTGCTCTCTCGCACGAATAATTTCAAGTTATATCAACGCAGGTGCTGTGCTGTGCGCCCGCGCATGTGTTTCTCTGATAAACTTCCGTCAATTGCTCGTTCGTCTGTCGAATTGTCTTAGTACCGTGATAAGAATAAGAATGAATATTTCCAAGTGAAGAACATAAACTACACACAGCACCATAAGTGGATAGTACGTGCAAACTTATTGAAATGGTAATGTGTTCAAACTCAGTTACTTATAGTTTCAGTGTCAATAAAGTCACAGGTAGAATAGACTTGTCATTGATTTTTTAAGTGTACAAGTATTAGTGAATAGCGATGCCTGGACACGCAGGTAGTCCATACTGGTTGGCAGTGGATTTTGATAGTGACGGTGAAGAAGACCAGAGTCCTCCCTCAAATAATAGAGTATATCTCGATCCCTGGGATAATGAAGCCGTTGGGATGATCCAGGGGGATACTCCAGAATCGAGCCAAGAAGAAAATATGAATTCCTCTGCCGGCGAGCCTGTCAGTGCAAGTTTTTACTATGTTCCTACCAAAAACTATGACTCTGGAGAGGATGTAGCCACACCGCATATGAGGAACGTAATACAACATGAAGCTGCTAGCACACCCGACTACGCAATATATAACCGAAAGTTATCTAGAACAACCAGGGCAGACTATTCGGACATGCCAATGTACGGCTATGCACCAATGCGTAAGTTATATCATTCAAAAAATCATGTAACATCATTACCAGCTGGATACTTTTGCGGCTAAAATGTTAAAATATAAATTATTATGTACACTAATTTCTTGAATACAAATTACGTAATGTTCTAAGTAGGTAGATGATGTTGTTTTAATTGCTTCAACATATTTATAAATAAATTGGGCTCGTTATTATGAAATTTTAATTGGACGGTAACATATCTTGTCAAATGATTTGGGTCATATTAGATCGCTTACTTGACTTTAAATATAATGTTCATTACACATGAATATCCATAAAAACAAAAGTAAAAAAGTTTCTAGTAAGGTCACTTGCACAATTTAATGTAAGTAGGTGCTAAAGTTTTTTCATTCATGATTTGCATTCATTAACCTGTTTCATGACAGTTTTAGCATACTCCAATACACTTTCAGAACAACGAAGAAGATCCGTATACATCGAGGATCCAATTTACACACCACATCCCTTGGCATATGATCCTATATACGCTCCTGTTCCACCGCCTGGATACTTACCACCACCTCCAAGGTCTCGCATGTCACTACCTCATCATCCAGAGTACATGATGGCTAATCTGGGCTACGGGAAGCACAGACGACACTCCAGGTATTGTTATACTAGAATTATGTATTGAGCGTGCGTTGCTATACGTAATCGGTTCATACAGAAACTACAGCACCACAGACTATTGCATGTCGCGTTTTGAATATAAAGTATCTAGAATTTAATGTATATGAATAAAATTTACTAATATACATGCTGTTTCGTAATAAAGTTTTATACGATCGTTAATCTATCGGCCAAATGTTATGAACAACTATTGTATTTCTAAAGCATAATAGTGTCAATCTATCACTTAATCATTAATGATTGAATCGTATCAAAAAAAAACGGTGAATATCTATAACTTCTAAAAAATTACTAAGTGTCAATAATTAATTAATAATAGTCAATTATTAAGTGGTTTATTGCTATTGATGGTATACCCAAACTGACACAAATAATTGAAAAAAGAAAGCCCTTAATTTTTTTGTACCGATTAAATTTCCCTGACTTGATGAAATTTCTAGATCGATTTTGATAAAATTTTCAGCAATTATAACAGGTCACTTAACTTAAAATATTAAAATGTATTATCTCGATATCTCAAAAAGCCATGGTCGACCGCCCTGAGTGTGGGAATAAATATAATGAGACATTATAAAGTATTATGACAGATATATTTCGATTAAATTACGCAACGAATAAAAATGATACTTGGCTTGGTCGAGCTCAGGTATGATCTTACCTACCTAAGGGTAAGGGTAGGATAGATAGTAAGGATATTTTTCGTACCGGGAAGTGTATGTTCCTGTTGAATAGGGAACAAATTTTTATGTTGATTTTGTTTGAATATTTTGAATAGTAAATAATCAAACTCATACTCGGTGTTGTGGTTTTAACTCATCACTCGTGTCAAGAATAATATTCTCGTGGGTCACTAGTATTAATTGCCGTTTTGCGTGATTACTAATTTCATATATCAATTTTAAATCCCGACCACACCTTGCGGTACTTATGCAATTACACAGGTAGGTAGGTAAAATGGGTAGTTGTAATAGTTAATTGAGAATGTGAAAACTTTATGACTTACATTCTAGATGGAAAAAGATAATTGAATGTCAAACTTAGACAACAATTTTTTCAACTGCCATATGTAGTATTTATCTTAAGTGCAGACAGATAAATCGGCGGCTTTACGCGTAATGAGCACCAACAGCTTCAACGAAGTGAGTTAGGATGGTACTTACTGGCCTACCGAGACAAAACACGCGAACATTTTCACACTAATGGGACGAATAATAATACATAGATATCACGCACGGGAACAGCATGTGGTTGCGTTTCTACGTCGTTGAGAAGATGAAGAGATTGTTGTGGATGCTGCAAATAATCTGAAAAGTCACAACACTCTCTAAGCAATTAATTTTTTGACACAAACCTTTATTAATTTCTTGTCTATTCACCTTCGTTAGTGAGAAGTAAATTATAATGACCACACAAGTTTACCGACTTGTTGCAGTTAATGATTCGTCGTGAGTACGTTCAATAATTTCCCATTCTATGTCAGAGACTTAAACGTAAGACATAAATGTAATAAGTACCTGTTGTCTTCAATCCATTTTACTCTTACTTGTGCCTAGCAAAGTGAGCACAAGTTCTCATTCCCATGACAAAACTGCGTGGCGTTAGCTTCCACGGAAAGAGTAATGGAGGAAAAAAATTAAGCATCGCTCGGCAGGCGCAGGGCATACATCGTCTGTGTATTGTATTAACGATCCTTCTAGCCGTCGTGTGAACACACAAGTTTTTGCTTACACAAATGAAAGTTACATTTATGAGAATCTAGTTTGTTTATACGGAGAAACTTGTTACTAACATTGACCCATTGCATCAACGTTGCCATCGTAATACTGATTTTAAAAACATTATCTGCATCCAATTTTGACGTACTATTTATTTATTTAGACAGTATTGACCGCTTAAAAAAATTATAATATAAAATTCTTATTACAAAATAGCATTTATAGATTTATTGAAAATTGGTATTATAATATTTCCTCGTCGACCTCAAGAATGAGTACCTACATAACAATGAAAACTTCACAAATAACAGACAGAACATTTTACAGTATTCAATATTATTAAATAATAATATTATTTAGTAAGTAGTAGAAATAAATCTACTTAAAAGACACAGTATATGCATATCTTTATTTCTCAAAAATACTTTTTGTTATTTTACATTTATTTATTTTCATATAAATAGACTTAGTTAACGATATAGATATCGAAGCATATTATTACATAGTTTTTATGTATCTGTCTATTCACGTGTAAAGAAGAAACTGCTGAATAGATTTAGACTATATTTTACATATTTATAACTCAAATTGTGGGTATGATATTGTGGTAGGTATTACGGGTAGTAATTTATATTATACCATTAATTACTATACACATATACACGCCTATGTATAGCCTGTATCTATCTGTCTATGTTCAAGTAATGTACCTTGGAAAAGGTAAAAGAATTTGTCAAATAAATTCCGAGGTTCCGGAAATTACTTTGCGCATATACACAAACTCACACAATTCGTATTCTCTCTTTTCGCAAAAATTTGTCTGTTCTTGGGCATACAAATTACAATGGAAGTGCTCATAAATAAATTTCTTACAAAATTACACCACAAACACCAATGAGAAAAGTAAAATATGTAGAAGCGCAATGTTTTGGTGCGTTGCAGTGGTAGTACACATTATAAATTAACGATTGCTTCACAAAATTGCTTCACGTAAGGGTGGTTACAAAAATCGAATGCCTGATTGGAATGCTAATTTTATTCTCCTTCATTTTCTGTTTATTGCTAAATTAATACATACTTAATTGCCAAATCTTCTAATCTTTACCAATTTAAGCAAATTACAGGATAATTTTGCGAATAGCTATTAAAATTATAAGAAAATTCAGTTCCCCGATTAATTAAACGCTCGCAACGTCCACCAATGCACAGCGTGCCAAGGTTTAAACATAATTATTTTACAAACGAAGAGCATAAGATAAAATGATTATCGATTACGCTGATTTTTTTTTTATTTGAATGAAGCAATCGAATTTAATTGCACACAGTGTACATTTAATACATAGAAACATGTAATACACTACTTTCTTGCTTACTTGCTTAAATCAATTTAACTGATTCAACTAAACATAATAATAAAAGAATAACGATGAAAAAATCTATACATGAAATATTTTTGGTCAAAAAATTGTTGCTACATTTTAGTTACATGATACAGACCGAAATACAATATTTTTTAGAATTTTTGTCTGATATTTCGTTTTTTAAGAAAATAAAATCTTACTGAAACGATAGTTTTTGAACAATAGACTTATAGATTTTTAAATACTCATATTGATATTATAAACAGAGAGTAGGAATTTTGTGAGTTTGTATATATGTGGAGGTTTATCACCACGGCACGAATTTACAATTATTTTATTATCCAAGAGATACGTTATACCGGATAGACATAGGCTATATGGCAAAATAAAATCTCTGTCTATCTGTCTGTATGCAATAATCTCAAATAACAAAAAATAACAATAATGATTTGATTACTGTTTGTGAACGCAAAAAAAGTTTCCTGAAGCGAAGCGAGGACGAGTTAGTAGTCGACACTAAAAAGCAATATTAAATCATTTTACATAAATGTTTATTATTTTGACAAGTATACGAATATAATCTAGAAAGTATAAGAAACAAAAATAACATATGATACATATATAGTAAGCATTTATGAACAGTTTCTCTGTTGCTTGTCAAAACAGTTAATTCCTTAACGGATTACGTGAGCGTAATGTTAGTTTAGTGAAATACTTGTCTCATCGCGAACGACTAAACAGACCTAGAACTGGTCGACTAGTTGTTGAAATTCGTCTATAAACGTTAATTGACGTTCTGTTTCAAACCAAATAAAAAAAAAAGATGTACAAACGGAGAACAAAAGGGTTCCAAAGATTATTCTTCGCGTAAGAATATACAAATTAGTAGTAGTAGTAGATTCATTAGGCATATCTTAACTTATTTCTCTTCGTCAAAATAAATGTGAATCTATTTAGATCATCTAAATAAATATCAACTGATGATAAAAGTAAGGAATGATGCACTTGTAACTAAAGAGTATATATCAATTCGGGAGTTATCTTTACTCGCGAACCTTGGTGCAACCGCCCAAAGTGGATTTAGAAAGCTAGTCATGTTGGGCATGTCTTCATAGTGGTCATAATGCTCGCGAATTAGTGCGGAGTCGCAATCGCACCACATAGCTACCTGCTCGTCATTATCTAATCTGCGATATGAATGGGAGATTATAATCTGTGAAATAGTATGCTAGGAATCCATATTTCATTTCTTATGCGTTATTAATCAAAGTGATCATTTCGTCGATTATCAACACTCACACAGAACGTCTTATATTCCTGTATAAATAAATGTGCAATTTTTTTTTTTTAATTCCTACTGTTAGTGTTTACACTCTCCTTATAAATATATATTTTGTTCAAATTTTCTATTTTTCATAAAATACATTTTTATTCATCTACGCAAGTTAATTTTATTCAAGACATTTGATGATCAGTAACTGTCCTGGCTTCGTTTCAGTCACCTAAATGGCGTAGACTAAACCTTACGTTTACACATCACCTTACTTACGATGTGGGAGTATTTTTAAGACGAGAGATGTGGGATTGGTGTGAAGCTGAGTTTAATGTCTTTACAGTTCAAACTAACTTGTATTACCTATTTTGTGAGAATAGATCCATTTCTCAGAATAAAATGCTTCCTAGATATGAGAGAACACGTATGAGTTATAAATATGCCAAATATCACCGAATAAAGCCTGTTAGTGGTTTCCGTGTGATATGAGCAAACAAACATAGACAGACAAAAAAATGTTTTGGCCTCTACCTCGATAAAACTATTACTAATGTGACCTATAGTTTTTATACTGACATTAATTAATGTGGTTTTTGTATTACAAGGATGACGGAGGCATACGAACCCTTCGTATATGAGACTGTTCCACCGGACTACGACGACTGGGCTCGTCCGATGCCGAAGACTGCTCCAACCAACTTCCACCTGTCCAGATTTGGCCATTTGCAAATCGACTACTCCTGTAGCTGGAACTTTCTAGATAGACTTATACGTCATCATTAATATTTCCAACAGTCTCTTCTATTTGAGTGTTTTTTTTTTTTTTTTAATAGCTGTTATTTAAATACTTAATATTTACTTATGAAACGCGTCATGTTAGTAAATACCTTACCATCGATATTATGTATCACTGTTATAATTCCACATGCAGTATGTTTTTACTTAATGTAAGTTATTGTACCAAAATTAAAATAATATTAATAACTAGGCACGAGAGAGTAGTCTATTCTTATGTTACTAATGTAATATTATATCCATTTGTGGCAAGTATGTATTTACATATTTTTTGTCAATAATAAATTATAATAATACACAAAATAAGTGCTACTTGCAAACATATTTTTATTGTATTTATCTTCGTTAACACAAAATTTGTTTACTTAGATAAATAAAGTTATTTACTATTTATATTACAAAACTTTGGATTGGCAGCATTTTAATATGTTTATTGAAAATGTAAACGCGTTTAAAACAACGTGAAAAGCCAGTATGCGCACTTAAAATAGTGAAAAGTATTATTACCTAAAATATGATTATGTTGTAAAGAAAATATGTAATTTTTACTGGATCTGTCAATATTTACATGGGTAAATACTTTACGCATGATGGCTCATAGGCTTGAGGCCAAAGATATTAAAGATTTCTTCTTATAATGCAATATTTTATTAAATACCTCTAATCAACAATTACTATGAATGTGAACTGCTATACATCACCGACGTTTTGCGGTCAAGAAGGAAAATTTGACTTAGTATAATAAAAATTAAATAAAATTACTGTGCTGTGTGTTTACCAATAATAAATGTATTTCAGATAATAAAATAGGTATAAAAAAGACATAAATCGTAAATAATAACCCATTACACTTAACATACGTAGGTAATAAATATTTTAAAAAGTTTATTACGCACTTATGTACACTTATGTGCACTTATGTAATATATAATATGTAATTGTTTTACTGTCTCGAAAGTATTTCTTATAAGCATTTCCACGAAGCTCTAACATTGTGGTTAACTTTCCTAGAAATTATATTGAGATGTTGGTTATAACCAATATAGCACTCGTTAAAAAATTAATGATTTACACTTTACTTTCACGTGTTTGTAATTGCTTTGCGTATGTCAGCTTTCTTCCTGTTTTTAAAAGGCATTTTACGAGCCAAGGAAATGCTTAAAGAATGGAATGCTGAAAGTCGTTGTAAGTAGGAAAATAAAAAATTCCCGAGCTCCCTCAGAAGCAAATGTAGTAGGTAACTTTTTATTAAAGATAATCACAGATTATATTTTTAATTGAAATAAAAATAAAATATTATGCATTCAATTAAAAAATATATCAAAGTTATAAGAAAATTATAGTCTTAATTTTGAAAAAAGTAACTTCGGCAGCGTAGATATACAACGTTATTCAGGTCTTCTGGCCCATAAAAATAAAATGTAAGTGATTACACAGGTGTCCAAGCAAATGTTAATTGTCTGACATCTTTTAACGCCAATCGTTAATACCTAAAGTCTATATTAATTGAAGTAACTCACAAATACAATTTCTTGTTCATCGCTGCAAATTTGTCTCATTTTTATGCTAGCCAACTGTCAAAGATTCCACGGTACAGATTCTCTTTTACTGCTTTTCAATTCTTCAAATATGTTGTTAGCGACATGTGATTTATTTATTTGATTGCGATTTATATGTTGGCAATGGCCACGATTTTCTTAGTTTTATCATTCACCAAAGTAGGTGCAGCCTTTTCTTAGGTATGTTGATATATTTTTCTACGATCGTTTTCTTTATACGTTCTCATCCGACTTAACACAACAAATTTATATATTTCGAGTGTGTGGTCGATCATTATTACTTTAGATTATAATCGGCGACATGTAGCAATACTAGGTATGCCACAACCTGCCCCGAGCAAATGTAACTGTTAGCTCCAAGTCTGAAACTAACAATTCAATGCTAAGTAATAAAAATGCAAATAAATTTAACTATATAAAAGTAGAATAATTACAAACAGAAAACATTAGGACATGCATATCACGACACATTAATATCTGACTTTATAGAATACATGTTCTAGTATTACTAACATCGGTATTAGGTACTAAAATATTACTAACGTGCGTCTTATACAGCCACATGCTCGGACACCTTTCATATTCTTGTGAAGTTCTCTCTAACGTTCTGTGATTCGCACGGTGTGTTGGTTGATGGTGGCGTGATCATTTATTTGTCTTTTTGTCACAAACTTTAACTACCATTTCTGCTGTAATTACCCACCTCTGTCACAACCAGCCCCAATCTCTCCTACTATAGATTACAAAAAAGATGAATTACGAATAATGCTTCTTAAATCGTAGAAGGTGAAGTTCATCTTTAATTATTATCATAATCACTGATCTATATTAAGATCACTGATAAATGAACATAATAGATTAATACAATTTTTAATTAAGTATTAAAATTTTATCCGCGTTGGTTTCTTACAGGTTTAGAAATCGAAATAAAAGTCTTAATTTTGTCTTTAATTTCGAAAATAGTAGGAGCAGTTCTTTTTAGATAGAAATAGATTAATGCAACTTTACCACAATTAAAAGTTAATCAAAGTGTATCAATTTGTATGATCAGTACATTTACGGCCAAAGATCGAACATTAAAGCAATTCAGAGTTACTAAGAATAATTTCTAAAGTTTCTATTTAAGTAACAATATTAAGACTTGTTAATAATATTAAAAATAATGTGGAGGCAGCATATTTAACACATAACTGCTGCAATGTGCATTGTAAGTCTTTGCACATTCGTAATGTTATGCCTAGCGATTATAGATAAACTTAAGCCTTCATGCTTCAGAAGAACGATCATAATGGTCATTACGTAATTTGAAATTTTTATAACTTATATGAACTGAATGTAAGTTAATCTCTTTTACTGTAGTGGTTCAATTGTAATCTGTATAGAGTCTGTAGCTGTGTTCAAATGTCCCAGATGAAAATCTGTAGTAATAATAATGTAATAGGGCCGAATATTTTTTTAATATAGGTAGATGTAGAAGCCTAAGCACATTTTTCTGAAATTTTTGTATGTTTGTTTGTCGACTTACGAAACTAAAATCACTGAACGGGGTTAGATTGTTCTTAGTATATCAGGAACTTGTATTATGGGTCTTAATCTTAAATAATCTTCAATCTGGGAAATGGATGGAAAATGTGGAATTTTCCACAGCAAAACGAGGGCAGATTACTAGTTAAATATAACAGTAAGTCACGTACGTATTTGTTTTCAATCATATTGTAAAATGACTATTGTAGGGTGCCGTTTGTAAATTTATTCTCTAACACGATAAATGATTTACAGTTTAATGATTTTCAATTATTACAAATTACTTTTTTATTGATTATATATATAAATAATATTATATAATAATAAATAAACGATTACACACTCACACCCCCGCACTAGGATTCCCTGTGTTGCGGGTGGCATGGACATACACAATTATCACATCACAAACACCCATGACCCGAGAACAAACATTTATCTGTCACATAAATATCTGCCCCGGCCGGGAATCGAACCCGGGACCCCACACTCGGCAGGCAGGGTCACTACCAACTGGGCTACGGGGTTATATAGTTATTTATTTTAAAACATACACGTAACACATAAGTATACTCAATTCACATTTGAGTTTAATTTATTCCCTTGCTTCGATTTAAAAAGGACTAAATGGAATGATTTTATATCAAATAAGATTTTCTCATGTGTTTTATTTTTAAGCGTAATCATTATTGTAATATACTGTTTGTATAGGATTTTTTTTCACCAAACATCAGAGTCTGGTTTAAGAGTAATAGATAAATTTGAATGAAAATATACACGCAGAACATATTTAATAAAAAAAATCTACTTAAAGTATAATTGTCGTAATTAACATAGGTTACATACATACATACATATAACACAAGAAATTATTGCTTGCTAAACCGCAAACATTGAAGAATGCACTATGGATCGAGTGAAAGTGATGCAAATTAAAAGATGGCTAAAGAAATCTGAACGTGAAGTTTATTTAAATGGTAACATTAATAGCTCAATTAAACCACACTTGTTATAAAGCAACAAACAAAAGGTTACATGTTTAGAAAGTCTTTCTCATTATAAAGTTTTCTTTTTTTTGTTATGTTGAACTGTCCTTTCTTCTCGTTAGGCTTGGGCTGAGTTAGTTTGCTATTTTGATACATTACTTGTAACGTATTCAGTTCAGGTCTTTGGTTTTTTGTGTGAGTAACAGCCGGAGATGTCAAGACCTTTTGGCTTTGGTTCACAGGATTATAATCCACGGAGACAGGTTCCGCGTAAGGATCTTTTTCTACGGAATAGGGACGTTCTCCTCTATTTTCATATTGAGATGTATGTTTGCTGCGAGCTAAATACTCTTTGAATTGATGTTGCTTTAATTTTTCCTCTAATTCTTCTGATTTCTACAACCAATAAAACAAAAGGTATACCTTTATTTAAACTTACACCAAAAAATTTTTTTACCGAAATACATGTTTGTGTAGTTCTCAGTAATTTTAATCTGAGCGGTATATTCATACACATGTATAACAAAAGTTTTCAGCCAACCCATATGTAGAGCAAAATTTTTTTTCATTTATAATTTTTTATTCTACCTTTACGATATACCCAATTAATTGCTTCACTTCAATACTGGTGCGGGGGTACATGTGAACATTTATTAGTTCATGATATTGATAATGAACGCACCTGCAGTCAGAATCTTTTACACAATGTCGATCGAAATGCTTTTTTACTTACATATAATAAATCAATGCTTGGCTACTATCCAAGTGATAGTTGGTGTTTATGTTACCTACGAGTTAAACTCAATCTGAAGCATGAAATTTTAGTAGTCAAACTAAATTTATTGAAAACTATTTTCAGTTTTAATCAATACTAAGTTGCAGCAAACAGACTGAACAGTTTTTGTGTCATACGCGTTGCGGTATTCTAACAGTTTTCAGAGTTCCGTGCATCCGAAGAGAACACGAAACCCTTATAGAATTAATCGAATGTGTCTGTCCGTTTGTTCAATTCTATTGACTCCTCCTCCTCTCGTCTACAAATAAGACATCACCAGTATTAATCTAGTCGTTGAAATTCAACTATAATTATTAAATAACGTTCTGTTTCCAATTTTTTTTATTGACAAAACTTACAGGTCAACGAAAACTATGAAACAAATAGAAAATCGGGTCATAAGTAGAGGAGAAAAAGGTATTGAATTATTTTAGGTTGATTTTGGACGATAATTGCAGAATTAAAAATAAAAAGTCGTTAGTCATAGACATCAACATCATCACATTATATTAACAATGAAAGAGCATGACACGAAAGATACAAACATATTTTTCAAATTTTAAAGTTTCTAGCTTAAAGACGTAAATAATAACAATAGATAAGCCGTAATATTTTGTAAAAAACCGAATATAAAGTCTTCTTCATAGATTACATAAAAACATGAGAATACTATGTTATTAAAATTTCTGAGTCAACAGAAAATATGCCTGTCAACAGTGCGGAACTCTATTCTATGCAAGTACGATACTATTTCTAAATCTTTACGTCCAAGTATTTCTCACACGATATGCACCATTTCCAAACATATTTTAGCCGTTAATTATAAGCACTGGCTATGAAGCATTGCGGAGCATTCACGTAAGTTTTTGTATTTACAGTGTAGGTACGCAAGAGACTAGTGGAGATTAGGCTAATCGATAACGACAACGAAACCAAATCTGTACATATATTTTTAAATTTTAATGTAAGTACTTTGTTGTCGACATAGGGGCCAAAAACAAATATTTTTGGAATTATTATCTGTTGGAAACTTTATTATGGCTCAATATGCATTATAAGTATTTATTTCCCGGGTAATGGAACTGTTATTTAGGTTATGTTAGGTAGGTATAGTTACCTCCCTCCCCCACTTCTACCGCATATAAATTAACCACATGGCCATTTTTGGTTAATTCATTTATTAGGTAGTAGTAACAAAGCTCAACAAAACATGTACATATACGCAAAACATGAAAATTTTTACAACGTCCCCTTAAAAAAGAGTATTATAATAATATATGTAATATAATATTTTTTTCAATTATTGTATAAATTCCTATGTGAAGCAATATACAACATTAGCAAAGACAAATGTAAAATGAATCTAAAAAAAAATATAGGATATAGATTATAATTATATAACTATTCGTTCCGTACGCACCGATTCTCATGTGAATCCTAATAATATTTAAAAGTGAAAATTGCACAGTGCCCTCTTTAAGATTCTCTTCAATTTTCAACAGCGAAGGCTCTTCTCGTAACTAAGAAGACCAGAAGTGGATTCAATAAATAATCAGTGGTTGATGTCATGGTGAATTTTATCAAAACATAAAGTTAAGTTAACCATAATACATAGAGTTATATTGGCCACATCAACATATCAGCTTTGTGATTAATTTGTGAAATTACAGAATTACCGTGCTGATAATTTTATTACAAAAAAATTATGAGGTTTATTAGCCTCATATTCTTGTGTCTGTTGTTAATTCGTTATTACATCCAATTTAAATTGTTTACTCTTCGAGAAGATTTGAATTAATGTAAGAACTTTGTTGTGATACATTTCATTAATATTTGTATACGTACCCGTCGATATGCATCGATGTTAGCGTCTGCATGAGCAGCCTGTCTCGCGAGCTGTTCCTGTAGTTGAGCAGCCTGGGCCACACTGCGCTGTACCTTTTCCTCATATTCTAAGACAAGCACGTTCGTCTATGGTCATATAAAGTAAACTTATTTTTCAAACAATTAAAATTGTGATTTAATAACACGCATTTACATGTACACGCATTTAATTGAATGACGATAATTTTCTGAAGTTACTCGCAACTCCGTATATGAAAGATAGATATATTTTTAATGAGCACGAAGTTTCATTTTTATGACAAAAACTTTAGTATAAAATATATTTAAAAACAAATCTTAATGTGAAAATGAGGCGAATTTGGCGGAAAAGTAACTATGATCTAAAGAGGACCCAGTTTTATAAGACAAATGTGTGTATTGTCTTAAGTACACATCGTGTACAACTTTGATCGATCGTTTTTTTCTATATAATAAACCTCATAATAATCTACAATCATTATCCAAAGAACTGGAAGAGCTACATTTATGACATTAGGGGCTTTAGGTAAACAGAGAAACCTCCAAAGGCATACAAATGTAAAAGGAAGAATTTTGAGTGACTAGAAGGTGAAAATTGACACGAACGAAATCTTTCGTGTATTTTACACGTATGCTGTGTACACACTGCCGTGTGTCTTGATATTATACATAGAAATCTACTTTACTTAAATACAATTAAAGTGCAGGATAACCATTACGCAGTCTTCGCCGACGACTAGGATGACGAATTAGCTATTGTTTATTTAAACGTATATGGACACAGTATGAGCAAACAGTTTTTGAGGTTATCACGTAGCACAAATATATATATTGCCTGCCCATTTCCTATTTCCATCGAAAAGGTTAAAGAATGTGCTACATTCGCATACATTGATACTTGCATGAATATGCTATGTAACTATTGGTAGACGAAGATATTTTACCGGAAACAAACGTGTTATGTCCACTTCGACGTAATACTCGTTTGTTACTGATCTGAGAGAAATCCAGGAAGGTGACTCTGAATATTACGATTAAGTATTACTTAGATGATTTCTTATGTTATATTGTTATATGACTGTATCAAATCAAATAATTATTAAATCGCATTATTAAAAATAGCATTATTAAATCGGTCTCTAGTTACAAAATAGTTTGCACTTATTCTACAACTTCATTATTTACAAACATTATTACTGTTACGTAGATTCTTAATAATTAAACATTTCATAATATGAATGTTATATTTGATAAGAAATTTTTAAAATACCATTTATGTACACGAACATTGGACGTGAAAATTACATATCAAAATTTAGAAAAAAAAATCTGATTCACACCACCTACATTTATGGTGTTATGCATATATGCTTATAATTATTGATATAAGCCAGTCAGATTTCTAAACTGTTTGTGTACGTATTTCCATATTAATGAAACATTATTACGTAATTGATTTTTCTGTTAACAATTCTTCGTAAGATAGTTTATAAGACCTGCATCGAATTCAACTTTAAAACATTATAATTCATAAACTTTCATAGAATATTGACGCCTCCGCTAAGTTTGTACGTAGATGGAGATAGATCGTGGTAGGTAGGCAAGTAAGAAACTACGATGTCTCGTGGAGATTAAACGGAAAAGTACATAGTCCAGCTACCATCAACAAGTTGGATAGGGCGTCAGCACCTCATACGTTTTCAAACAGGTACATCACGAGCCAACTCCCTTGGAGTTAAGGATGGATGGAACCGTATACAGTTGGCCCATTTGCTCATTTTTTGACTTACATATTAAAAATAAAGTTATTATTAATAACCTTTTCTCTATGCTCTTCTTCCATATCTTTTAATTTGCTGCGCAACTCTTCGATAACGCAAGTAAACTGTGCTATTTGAGTGTCACAGTCGTACTGGACCTGTTGGGCTAACCAGTACATTGAGACGATAAACTAATTAAATGTTGTTATTCTATTTATAAAAATTCACAACGAAATGTTACTCCATAAAAGACCATAATAAAGATGTAACTAATGCTTAAAATCATAATTTTGTATTCCCTTCTATGTAATAAATAACTAATATTTGTGAGACAATGAATTCACTTACTGGCTACCCACCACCAGTACGGGCTTTTCGTATTTAAAATCTGTGCGGATAGGAGAATAATGTGTGTCGATCCTAGTGTTAGGACTTGAATATTCTTAAGCTACACGGAAGGTTCCGACATGACTTAAGCCAATACTTTAACAATTATGATTTAATATTCCAATTGAATTTCAGAAGCGCTCATGATATTTTCTAGCTGCCACCCAAACAACTTCCGCGCTGTTAGGCAAAATACACAAGCTCCCATCAATTCCAATCAAACCATTATCTCTATACCTTTTTTATCCCATTTTGTTGATAGTTCTTCGATGTCTTGTTTGTGAGCGATACGCAATTCTTCGACTGTTTCATTATGTTTTTGTAGCATGCAGTCTTTCTCCTAGCAAGCACCGAGCAATAGTTACATGAAGTAGCTACTTAGATATTACATTAAAACATAATTAATGATAAAAAAAATTAAAGATCGATTTCGGTGTGCTCACTGCTTAGTTGTTTTTAATTAACGTTATATAAATGATTCCGTACCTATGTTGATATTCGAAACTGCCAGAATCGCACCCTTACCCCGATAAGGATAATGGGGCAGACATTTTTAGGTAACAGATATCTAAAATTGACAATCGTTCCAACAGTCCGACTCAGGGATTCGTTAAGATTAAGAGTAATTGACGTAAAATATTCAAATAGTAATACAATAACATGAAGTAATAATTATTTCATATGAGAGTACTTACTCTTTCCAACAACGTGATGCTAGAATCTCTTGCATTTTTTTCATCTTTTAGTCGCTTTACGTCTCTTTTTAAATAAACTAATTGAGAAACAGTCTCTTGCAGATTGCTAATCATTTCGCGGGAACTTAAAAGGTGATATCGATGTGACTTTTCTAATGCCCGAGCTTCTTTTAGTTCGGTTTCTAATTTTACATTTAGGTTTCGTAATTTTATTGAATCTTCTCTTTCATTTTTAAAATCCTGTTTTAGTGTAAACAGCAATGATATATTATTTGTAATGTTATTACAGAAATTAAACATTAAAATTTAGGAATACGATAGCATTCTTACATGTTTGCACTTTGTAAAACATTGCAACATATTTTGAAAGCGGTCGTTTGGTGCAATCGTATCGTGAGTATTTTTTTCTTCCATTTTTATTCAGTTTATAAAATAGCATACAAAGAATTATTTTTAAACAAGAAATTGGACATTTATATAAAATTCCCGCCATACTGACTATGGTAAATTATTTTTATTATGTAAGTATAGCAACAAAGATAATAAATTTACGTATGCCATAGAGTATACAAGTAACAAATTTGAAAATATATATAGTCTGGGACTAGATCATAAACTTACTGCGAGATGTCAAGGAATTAATTAAAATGTTTTAATTATGTAATGTTCATTAACGAATAATTATGATTTTTAACGCAGGGCACAAGCAATTATGCTTCTAAAATGAAAGAAGCTGTTACCTTTAATACATATTTCTTACTAGCTTTTGCCCGCGACTTCGTCTGCGTGGAATAGTTACTTTGGGTACCAACTTTAGTTTTTTAGGATACTTATTTTGCAAATAATACAGATACAAACTGTGTAGGTGACTGTAAATAACTATGAAATAGCAGAGTGCAGTTTCTCCTGAAAGCAGCAATCACCGGCAGTTGAAATGGCATGATTACACTGACGCGAATTCTGTCACACTGTCGGTAACACATGATTTAAAAAACAATGTCTATCCAGCTCTAAAAATTAACAAGATGAAGTCCACACATATCAGTCGTATGTCAGCAGTAACGAAGCTGTGTGGCGGTTGTGAGGATTCCGATCGTAATCGTTTTCGTTCAACTTTTAGGTACATGTCAACATAAAACTGATTGGCCAGTTGTCTGCATCGTAACATTATATTTAAATAATTTTCTCGAATCATGATACGGTAGACATAAAAATCCATGCACGATACTTTTTTATTGGGTAAGAGCAAGCCTGTCGCAGGTTTAACTTGGGGTATTTGAAAGTGATACCCCTCTTCACCCTTGCTGAATATTAACGGGTATTATAACACGTCGTAAAATTTGTGTGTGTCTAGTACCCTGGTTAACGTGTCATTACCGACATGTAAAACAATATCACGGGAAGAAAACTGTTCGACTGAGATCAAGGCTGCGACTTCATTAAATTATTGGTGAATTATACCGTCTTTCATGTTCTCCACTTGGCGTACGGTCAGGATGTATAACTAACTTGTAATCTTCTCCAGACATTCTTTCTAATGCTGTTTTAAAAGTGTTAATGAGGCTGTTATGATGGAGTAACATTCTTTGAATTTTTATAACTAATCCCTTTCAACTCTCTATATCTTTGATGAATACTTTGTGACGTTTTTAGCTTAATAAGTATGTATATTGGAAATCCGTAATTGGCTTCAAGACCTATGTTATAAGTTTAGAACGTAAATTCATTGTTACAAGCTGTGGATTTTGTAAATAAATAAAAATAAAAATATTTTGACACCTGCAGTCAACTTCGCTATGTTCGTCTCCCATGAAGTAAATCGGGAAAAATTTTGGCTGGTCATTTGTAGGCAGTAAAGAACCTATCCTATGATAAATCTGACCTTGGATTATAAACGTAGTGGAAAATGCAAGCATAATAACCTCATTACCTACCCCAAACGATGTCATTTGAAAACAACAATTATATTTCCTTATCTTGTTCAAAAAACGCCGCGACTCATTGCTATCGTACAAAAATAAAGATTTTAGAGGTTTATCTGGTTCACCGAGTAATGGAAGTGAAACTTTACCACCAAAACAACACATACCGACAGTTTCTTCTTGGCATTTTAGTGCTTCACAATATATACACTTTTTAGCCATCCGTCCTATGAGAACTAATCGATGAGTATTATAATGAATCAAAGGGTCATAATCAAAAGCGTACTACGTGTAAATGCACTTCTCTTTCTTCACTGCCGTTCAGCATTTAAAGCACGTCGTCTTTGTGATTCTTCATAGGATTCTACACTAATCAGTGACGTTTGACGCTCGCCATCTAAAAGCCGACGGGCTCGATTCATCCCTTCAGTCTCAGCAGGTCTTTGTGCTGAGTGACGCTCGGCATCTAAAGCCAAACGGGTTTGAGTCTGCTCTTCAGACTCTTTGCTTCTAACAACTTTAGCCACCCGAGCTCTGCTAGAACTATGCGCTAGATTAGATTTTAGTCTTCCAGGCATATTAAAGCAAAAAATTACAAAATAAAACAAAGGATAAACTTCTACAAAATATCTTTATTGGACCAGAGTAACTCCCTTAGTAAATATTAGATTAGCATATTAATGAAAAATCTATAATTTTTACTCTACATTTGAAATATGAATGTATACAAAACAAAAAATTAAAGAACTATAGATCAGGGAAATAACTTCCATATACTATTTTATTTATAATGGTAAATAAAATAAAAAATTATAAAAACACGTACTTATTACAAAAATAAACATGCAAACCTAAAATTAACTTAGTTACTTATTATTAAAATGTTATTACGTACATACCTAATAATCCTAATGAAAACAACTAATTATAATAATGACGAAATTAACCTAATCTAACCTAACAATCCAAAGAAAAAAAAATAATGAGTAACCTAACCTAAAAATCCTACTGAAAATAATAATAATGAAGTAAATAACCTAATTTAATCCAATAATCACAATGAAAACATATTTGTATAAATTTTTACGCAAATTATTTAAGTCTTAACTAAGTCGCCATACAAACTTGCATTCCCTTTTTCACTAAGGGTTGATTTTTTCAAAATCCTGTAATATATGTTAATTAGTATTTAATTAAGCAAATAACTTACCACCGATTTTCATAACTTTAACTTCTGACGAACTTCTATACAAACTTTCATCCCCTATTTCAACCCCTTTTTTCGCAATAAAAAGTAGCTTATGTCCTTTCTCAAGGTCTAGTTAATCTCTGTACCAAATTTCGTTAAAATCGGTTCAGTGGTTTAGGCGTGACTGACCAACAGACAGACAGTTACTTTCGCATTTATAGATATAGATTAAATTTTAGTATAGATATAGATTAAAGCACAATTAAACTTTAATTCATTATATATTCTATGCACTGCACTACAATAGAATCATTGATAAAATACAATGCATTGAAATGTAACAATCTCTTGATTATGTAAGTATGTAGTCTATGTGCTTTATCTTAATATTCTTGCTTCATATTCATTCTTTCATCATAATATCGCTGCAGACTGTAGTATGAAAGGGGAAGGAACTGTTCAGACATTTTTTTACTTGCCCATACAGGCACATGCCTTGAAGTGACCATGTCACATGAGAACTGAGTATGGTATTCTGAATATTTTTTTTTTTAAACTGGCTCACCTCTAATCTGGCACAGATATATAATAACTAAAGTTAAAAGATTTAAATTCCATTGAAATATTATCACAATTATTTTATATACCAATAATTACTTGTTATAGCAACAAAATAGTGCAATGCACATATGACAACACCTCATGTTTTATTTTTTAAAATGGAACTGAAGTTGATGCAAATAAATAAATAAAATATAAAATATGTCATTGTCATAAGTTTCTTTTATTTAATATGTCTATGAATTTAAACTGTATCTTTAACAGTTATTATTTGTGATACAATACAACACAATAGATAAAGATATACTCAGATTTTGTAAAACTATGTTAGTTGTTTTTTTACCATTTCAAGATAGGTCATTGATTGTTGTTATTGTTATTTATTAAATAATTTTAGTTATTAATTATTCCACTTCAAGCTCAATCTTGGCCTGTTGTAGTGTAGCTTTCAAAGTAAATGGTTTATTTAAACTTTCAACATTAAAAGTTTCACTTGCAAACTCTTCACTTTCAGGTTTTTCATGTAAGCTAAAACTAACGTCTTTTGCATTTTTTTCAGCAACTATAGAACACGAATTTTGAGTGTACACAGGAGAACCTTCTTGGAACAGTTGAACTGTCTGATCTAAATATTTTAGATAAATATCTCTGTCCAAGAATTCTATTTCAGCATTTTTATCTGTTAATCCAAATTCAGGTAGGTCTAACATCATTCCTGCTTCTCTTGCGCAACCAACTGCTATTACTTCATCAGGGCTAATGCCTGTCAGCAGCTCAGCTTCTGGTAATAAGCTTGCAATTGCAGATTGCAACTTAGGTATCTTCATACTTCCACCACATAAAACAATTTTAGTGATTTTTCCATCAAAACTGTCAATCACTTTTTGAGCTGGTTCAATGTATGATAAAATTTTTGATGAGATAATATTTTCAAATCTTGCTCTAGTCACATTTTGACTCCAGTCAATGCCATCTAGTAAGGATTCAATGAAAACATGGGCTGAATTAAGTGTGGATAATACATGCTTGCAGTTGTCAGCATGTGTCAGTAACTTAGCCATTGCCTTCTTGCTTTCTTGTGGGTCTAATTTCCACCTTTGAAGAAACTCTTGTGCGATGTAATCAGCTAAATCCTTAGTCAGACACTTTCCTCCCAAATCGGACCGGAAAACATTTTTTTCAATGGAAATAAATCCTCCAGAAACTTTTGCTATTGATGCATCACAAGAGGAACCACCAAGTCTATATATTAAAACATTTGTATCTTCTACGGCTTCTTCCAAATTGTAAGCTAACAAGGCAGCAGCTGGCTCACTAATAACTTGAAGGACATCAAATCCTGCCAGTTCTGCACATTTCATAAGCCTTTCTCTACTAATTTTCGACCAATGTAATGGAGCAGCTAATACCAACTTTAAGTCATCTTCATTCGTAACAGCATGGCTAGCAATGGTGAACAATTTTGCGTATATTTTTGTTGTAATGCTGTCAGGGTTAGAGTATAGCTTAGTTTCACTTGTTTCAAATTCATAGACCAATTCCTCCTCATTTTGAATGCGGCACGAAGATGACATTTCTACGTACGATAAGTCTTCTTCATTCCAATCACAATTCATAAGTCGTTTGTTGTGTTTTAATATGGATTTCGAAAAAGGTTGCCCTGATTTAGCAGGGAGCCCGATTTCCCATTCTGCACCATTAAGGGCTACGATTGCTGGCGTCACTCTATCTCCAGCATCATTTGCTAGAACTGTTGGTGTTCCATTAGTGTAGGTCGCTAAACACCCCGAAGTATTGCCTAAATGAATACCATATGCGGTTGACATTATAGGTTACAACAGTTACAATTGTTTTTCTTACTCGAATAAGAGTTTGAGTTTATTTCTCAATTATAAGCTCTCTGTACTAACTATTTAGGTTATTTGTTTGAATGATGCATTAATTAATTTTCTTGGAATTAAAAAACAAATTAAGCTAGGTTGCTGTACTTACTCATTCAATATTACGAAAATGTCATTGTCATGTCATGGTAATGACAAGTCTATAATGGTAAGTAGTATGAAATGGCTCGTCTGCCTTGTGATCCTGTCAATCAGTTGACAAAATTGTCAAATTTGCTTACTATTTAAAATTTCTGACGTTTGCTACTGATTAGAGACACAAAAACAAATACAAATATATATGGATATACAAATGAGCTTTAACAATAACGGATTGTCACGAATTTTTGGTATCCATTTTGATTTATTCTGTTATCTTTTGTTGAAACTTATACTGTCCCCAATATGTAAAATGTGCATCTAAAAATTTTTCTGAAATTGAGTTCCGTTATGTATATTGCCGGAATCAGAAACAGAAGGGCATTTGCCAATAGTTTACTATCTCGCTCCGTTGTAGTTATAACACAGCCAAAATTAGCGCTTCTGCACACTATTTAACTCCTAATTGAAAATTAGTTGAAGAATTTATTAGAAACTTGATCATTTACATAGATCTCCCTTACATTATATATATATATATATATATATTATTACCTAGGTATTAACTTACATGCGTGCGTCCAGTAGACAATGTTTACATTAATAGTTTCATTGTCCCCTCAATTTGATTATTTTCTAGATACCACCTTAGAATAAAATTACATTATTACATAATAATAAATATCTATATAGAAAAAACTCATGCTGGCCATAAATACTCCTGCCGATTAATATCTTTTTCTGAATTCAAATTTAAAACACATTTATTGTTACAAACTTTGAACTTTTTACAAACGTATTGTGGACTCAGCATGGCTCTGGTCACAGGGCGCGAGCTATGCAAGTCTGGCTGGAACCTAACTTTATAAGAGATAGATAGGCCCTTGAATTTTGGTAAGTTTTTGAGGATATGGCCTGTAGTATTTGACTGTTGTGTATATGGAGTACCCTCTATATGTGTATGTACCTTTCTCAGTAATATCCCTATATACATTTAACATACATTTGTACTGTTTACAACCTTATTACATCTGGTAAGGTACCTACTCTGTGTATCCGATAAGTCGGAAATACGGGTTGTTAAACATGAAGTCGCGTTCGAGTTACGATGTGAAAAAGACCTAAAATAATAGATCATACTTAAGTAGAGAAATAACACAAACAGAAAACAGATTTCCAAATACAGAACGTGGATTTGTCTAAGTGGCCATGCGGTGACCGCCAACCATAACGAGGTGTCACAGATTTAAAATTTCGAGCGGCGCTGATGAGCGGATGCTGATCTGCTGACAGATAGATGAATGTAGTAGGTACGGTACGTTATTTTGACCTTTTAAATTTTTGATTAAGATCATAAATGTCAAATTGTAATGTCAACGAAGGAGAATGTAAATCTTGCTTTTTTTGTATTGTGCGTGAACTTTATTATTTTTTGTTATAATATTGTTTGATTGTGCTTAATTACATTAGTATTGTATATATATTTTCTACTAATATGAAAATTTGCAGAATACCAGTTTTAATAGCAATAAGTTACAGCTTTTTTAGCACTTCAACAGCTTTAAAATCTAGTGACATTCGAAGTTACTTGGGGACTCGCACTCCTTACAGATTTAAGTTTAACAAAGATGATTCAAGGATGAAATTACCAAGTAAATACTAATTATGTCTAGTTATTCTACTTGAGTAATGTACTTGAAGTAGGTATGCAGGTCATGGTTTTAAGTGGACAGTTTATAAATATCTTTAAAAATTGCGAATGAATTTGGGATAAAGCGCAAAAAAAAGGTGCAATAAAATATCTTTGTCATATTTAATTTGATTTGTTTGAGGACTTTAAATTGTAGAAAGTATGATAAATATAAAAATAGATTATATACAAATGAAATTTGTGTTCTTTGTCCATAAATTGTTTTACCCTCTAGTTCCCACTTAATAAACATTCTTGTGAATCCATTAAACATGTTTCAGATTGTAAAGACAGTAGAATATGGATGTTGGTTAGACATGGAACAAGATTACCAAGTGCCAAAGATATTGTGGGCATGAATAACACTCTAAGAAATTTGAAATATGAGATTTTGTTGCAACATAAGCTTGGAAAAGGTATTAATACTCTTTATTTTTATTATATATATTTTATTATTATATACAAAAAGTATTTATTATTTTATTGTTTATAGTACTTTATTGTTAACTGGAGTGTAAGATTCTAACTAAACATAATAGTTGAGGTGACACTTAACCATTGTGATAATTTTTGGTGCTCTTTGTTAAGCATACTTTATGACAAACTTGATCAGAATTGCTTTTAATAATAAGTGAAATTGTACAATTTATATGCCTAAAGTAACAAAAAAGTAAGATATAAAAATGTTTAAATAAATTTTAAATATTAAATATTTAAAATTTTAAATATTTTACTGTCTCAACTTTTGTAATTTTTGGACATGTACAGTTTTGGTCACAATTGTTAATTGTTAGGCTAGTCTTCAATGGTTGTGTTTTTTTATTGATAAAAAAACATATGTAGTTTGTTTTTTCTGTATTTAAAGATAAAGAATTGAGGCTTAACCATCCAGCTATCCTTCTCAGGTTACTTTCAGCTGTGCTATGTACATCTTCCCATGTTTGCCCATAAAATACTACTGCAGTGTCATCTGCATTTATAAATAATTTGAAGACTAAAAATATAAATCATAAAAAAATCAGGGCTCGAAGATATATATCATGATATATTTGATATATATCAAATGATTTTTTATAATATATATCAATACAAAAATGGTTTAAAATTTTTATAATATTGAGTAATTTTTGGAGTTTGTTACTGTATTTCTACATCCCAAATGTAGATGGCGTTGGAGTAGAGTTAATAGAGACATACTCCATAATAGTAAGTTCTAATCCATAAATAGCAATACCTTTGCCGGTATTAACGGCGTCAGTCGTGTCAAAAAAATTCTGTTTTTTAGTTTTATATATGTTTACTAGCTGACCCGGCAAACATTGTTTTGCCATATAAATTATTAATTATATATATCACTAATTATAATGATTTTACTAAAAAACAATATCAATCCCTTAACACCATAGAGTGTACAATATTTTTTGTTATCCCATCTTCCGCTAACACAAACAAACTGGATGCTTTGCTCACTCGAGAGCATGCCACATATAATTATCCGTGTGAAAAACATGGTCTGATATGAATTAATGATATATTTATTTGAAAATAACACTGAAATAGTAAAATGATCATTATAAACGTCACTATTACGATTAATGAACAAACAATAATAATAATGGCCTAAAACTGTTGGTAGGGAGAAAAGTGATCTCATCTCTACTCCTTGTTGTGTGCTGGATCAGAAGTGACACCGGTAGATGCTTGGCGGGGATTACTGATCAAGTGATAATTAATCAGTTATCTACCTGAGTTGAAAATTATTGATTACTAATACCGCTATTAAAAAATAGGGGTTGATGGTAGAAGGGTGAACATTTCGGGTTGTATATATTTTTAATGCCACATCATAAAAAAATAAAAATAAAAAATTTGTCCAAAAAATAAAAAAACGGCTTGACCCATTTTGATAAAATTTTATATGTATATTCAGTAGGTCTGAGAATAGGTTGTTATCTATTTTTTATACCCCTAAGTAATAAGGGTGGTCCACTCCAAATTTTATTTTTTTTATTTTTTGTACAAAATTTTTTTTTATTTTTAAAAATACATACAACCTTAAATTTTCACCTTTCTACCATCAACCCTTATTTTTTAATACCAATATTTTTAATTCAATAATTTTCAACCCAGGTCATAACTGTTTAATTATCACTTGATCAGTTATCCCCGCCAGGCGTCTACCGGTTTCATTTCTGACCCAGTAAACTCCACGGATTTGGGATGAGATCTCTTTTGTCACTACCTACAGTTTTCGCCCATTATTATTATTGTTTGTCCATCAATCGTAATAGTGACGTTTACAATTATCATTTTACTAATTCAGTGTTATTTTTAAATAAATTCATCATTAATTCATATCAAACCATGTTTTTCACACGGATAATTATATGTGGCATGCTCTCGAGTGGACAAAGCATCCAGTTTGTTTGTGTTAGCTAAAGATGCGATAACAAAAAAAATTTTACCCTCTATTGCGTTAAGGGATTGATATTGTTTTTTAGTAAAATTATTATAAATACCGATATATATAAGTAATAATTTATATGAAAAAACAACGTTGCCGGGTCAGCTCGTAATACAATAAAATAATAATATGGCTTTCATACAAAATGGATATATATCAAACTTTTGATATATATCGGATATATATCATAAATATCCGTTATTTTGATATTTATAATAAATATCGGATATTTTTGAACCCTGTAAAAAATACTATTAATGCTAATTTATCACAAATAAAAATGGTGTTGTGGATGCCATTAATCAATATTAAAAAAAATTATGTAAGAGAATATTAAGAACCAGTCAATTTTTACAGGTCACTTAACAAATGATCAGCTCAAAAGGTTTGAAGACTGGACAAGTGATATTGATGTTGAAAAAGAGAAATTCCTCACTTTAGAGGGACAGGATGAAATGGTGCTATTGGCTGAGCGGATGCAGAAGAGATTTCCTAATGCTATTAAACACAAATATAGCAATAAAACATTCCAAGTAACATTTTCTTATGAATACATAATACAATACAAAATAATCTTAATCATTTTATTTAGTGTTATATTAAAGTAAAAGTAATTGGAATAGTTCCAAGGACTGCTCAACACATTTTTTTACTTCTGATGGTGTTAATTATGTTTTATAGTAATATGACTATTTTTAGTTCCATTACACAGCAACACAGAGGGCTCAGCAAAGTGCAAAGTACTTTACTCTGGGCCTGTTTGACAAAAAAGATGCACAAAATGTAATATTTATGCCAGCAGCTAAAGTTGACACCACATTACGAGTATGTATATTTTTACTAGGTTTGATAATAATTTGTGTAGGTTTATTTTAAAAAGTACAACAAATCATGTTCTTAAGAGCTAATTCTCAGGTCACGAATATTAATTAAAGACCAAAGTCTACACCTCTATGGGAGAATTCTATAAATAACTACATAGAAATTCTAATTGCTATTCACAAATAATATGGTATCTCAAGTTATGAACAAGATTTGTTTTATTTAGACAAACATAAGTACAGTGAGTTAGAAATGTTTGCTTTTATAGTTAAAGTGACTTATTATGGTGGGTAACTAATTATAAATTGTTATTAATATATTATACATTATTTTGTGAAAGTAAATCATTATACCATTGTTAAACAGTTGCTTTATTCTGAGTAAACTATATTATTCCAAACATTAACATAACCACTTTGTTATAGGTAAAATAATCAGGTGGATTGTTATTTTGGCTTGCATCTCTTCTAATTCTATTTTTATCTTCGATTTACACTTTTATATATTCAAACAAAAGCATATGAACAATGTTCAGGTGAGGCTGAATTTTTCAGTTTTACAAACACTGTGATAAGTGGCAAAAGCAAGTTAAGAAAAATCCAGACACATACAGGGAGCAAAAGTTGTTTGGTAATAGCCAGGACATGAACAATACTCTGAAGTTTATATCTGAGAGACTTGGTCATAATAGTTTACTGCATTTAGGTTTGTAAAGTATTGTAAATATAAAATGCTTACTACATCATAGTAAGCCATCTTGCTTAGAAATTGCTGTGAATCACAACTAACCTTGTTCAAATGCGAATAATGTTGAGATGTTTGCACCCTTTCATACTTTTCGCTATTAGTTACTTGCACCACTTCTTTCTTACTCTATTTTGTCACTTGTACTATTTTACTATTCATTTGTATTCTTAACTATTAATTTAAGTGATAAAAGTGTTTTACTTTTAGATACCGTGACATTGATGTATAAAATATGTGGATATGAAACTTCTTGGCACAAACACTCCATATCACCATGGTGTTATGCGTTTGATCAGAAGAGTGCTCAGGTTTGGTAATTTCTTTATTACTACTTGATAATAGTTTAAAACCTGCTAGAATGGACCTACACATGTGTATCTAACTAATACATAAGTTATTAATATCCTTTGACAGAAATATCCATATACGTTCCTTCCGTCGAGGGATCGTTTTGTATACATTGTATTAGCAAACAAAGTTACATCGTTGGGGTACATATAAATTTAACGCGGGGTATGTTTTCGGGATATTGGATCTTATTACCACGCATTTCCGTTTTGCGTGAACCCTTATGTTTATGAAGTTGATGTGATGAGATTTTAAAGTAAAGGAAATGCATCGACATCAAACTTGCCAAGTTCAGTTCAAGTTCCGCAAGTGCCTCTCCGGAAATTGGCCCGTTTAAACGTCGTTTTACGATACGAAAAAACATTTTTTTAACATAATATTGCCTTTACCCGGTAATATTAGAATTCTTAATGGAATTGAAAAGAGCTGAATAAAGAAACGAACTTAGAATTATATACGATACTATTTTCCGTAGTAAGGTGCTAATGGGATTTAGTTCTTAGTTAAAATGTTTTCAACCTCATGACATTTTTCACCTTTGATCAGCAAAAAGCAAAAACCTTAAGAGTACCAAAAAAATTATAAAAGTACTAGTTGAACACATTAAGGTTTCGTCGCAGGTGATGGAGTATTATCACGATCTGAAACATTACTGGATGGATGGATATGGCCATGACCTGACGTACCGGCAGGCTTGCATGTTGCTTAAGAATTTGTTTGAAAGTTTCAGGTTTGTATTTATAATATTTTATATTTCAATTACAATCTGAAATTTTAAGTTAAATTTAACTTGCAAATATAAGCGTTTTCGTGATAACCCAATTAAATTGAGTAAGTAAAGTACAATGCATCGCTCTTCAACCTTCGTGTTTCGGCTACATAATCATGTTTTTATTTTCCATTCTATGGAGTTACTTACAGTTACTCCAAGTTTACTTTTTATTTTTAATCTACGCTTTTATATCTAAAACGATAGACCAAACATGAACATTACACGAGTTTAATAACAAACAGACTTGTACTGACATTTTCGTTTGAAGTTTTCGAAGTTGCCACTAACGTTGAATAAAGAGGTGAGGTCTCCATGTCTCGTGAAGGTGTCGGCAGTATCATATGCATTCCATTGAAACCGAAACTCAGGAGCTCAAGGTGACATGTGAACCAAACAAAAGTTTTTCCCATCTATTTCAAATTTCCTTTTTTTCTTTGATAGCCATGAACCGAGCAAAAGGGAGACGTTATTTAAAATGCTACTTGCTACTTATGGAGATCTATACCACTCAGAGCATCACCGACGCGTTGCCGACTAATCAAGAAACCGGATTCGGTTGAACTGAAAGTAATCACGATTTGTTTAACAGTAGACTTGACATATTTTTTTTATATTAATGTTGTTACAGTGAACAAGGACCGAATGCTACGTTTTTGTTCGCTCATTCAGGGACGCTATTGAAATTTTTAACACTCCTGCAACTTTATAAACCCGAGGCACACCTCAGAGGGAGTGCTATCGATTACCAAAGGACTTGGAAGGCCTCCAATATCGACTGTTTCGCTTCTAATTTGGCGTTTGTCCTCTATAAGTAAGTAATTCTTACGTTATCTAGTTAACTGCCTGCATGTATTCATAGAAAGAGAGGAGTTAAGCTTAGGTTTCAGAACTATTATCATATCGCCCGTCTGTACGTGATCGAATATTGACATGAACATCGAATGAAATACTAAAGTAGACTTCTTATACTTCTTTTTCATTCCGTTTTCAGATGTAAAGATGGCGATAAAATACTGACATTACATCAAGAACGTGTGATCAAGTTACCCATGTTCGAGAAGGAACTATGTCCAGTGAGAGAGTTCATGGAATATTTCCAAGAATCGGTCAATGGATGTGATTACACGAATATGTGTAAACTTACAGATTGAGATTGTAAAAGATTTACAAAAAAAAACTAATGTTTATTCATATAGATTTATGAGTATCACTTGATATACAGATACATTAAGTTTTGTATTTTTATTAAAATTATATTGATGTTAGGGCGCTTGTGCGATTGTCAGAGATGTCGATTAGGATTGAATTACAACGCGAGCAGTTATTTAAGTTAACGGATTTTTCCCCATACATGGACAAATAATATTGTCTTGATGTAATTACTCACTAAGGATCCAAGAAGATTACCTTAGTATACTCATTTTTTTATTGATTTATTATAATTATAGGCAAAATATATGTCAAACTATCTTTGGGTTCAAACATTATATCCTTTTTCAAGAAAGTAAGTACAAACTATAAACTAAGTAAGAATAAACTATTTTGACAGAAAAAATACTAGTGTATTGAAGTTTAAAAGGAGAAAGTCGCATTGCCTTCAAGGATTTGGTATGTAAGCACAATTAAAAAAATAATACCTTGATAGAATTACTAGCTTCTCTGTCTTGTCTGTCAAACGCGATTATTGTTCGAACGGATCGAATATTTTTTTACGTATCCTTATAGTTTGTTGACCTGAAGACGACAGGGGTTACACGCTGTTTTAAAAATGCTCAAGACCGGTTAGATTGGCGCAAGTTAGGTCCAGGGAATGCCTACGTACAACAATCTACCGTCCGTAAGTCTATTTAAAAAGGCTGATACTTGATAGTGATGATAGTTTGTTGGAGCGACGTATGTGTTTTAGGTGGCATGCATAAATATTGACTGGTGATTCCTCCCTTTCTCCCGTCTTTCCCTTAAACTGCTGATCCTAATGTTTTGTAAAAAAAAAACACGGAAAGTAATCACATTTCACCTGTGAACTGGAAATATTTTAGATGTATTTACAGTACATAACGATATTCCCAAATTAACCAGTCAATGCTGATACGTCAGTTATCTAGGTGCTACTTGGAAATGGTTGAGGTAGCGATAAATCAGATATGTAATAAAGTAATAATCTGTCTTAATTCACTAATTGGCAAAATTTTAATCACATACAATATGCTTTATGTAGTAACTTACATAAGTATATGAAGCCGACCTAGTTCCTAATAAAAGATCCGTCAATATGATCATTGTATATGTATACAGAGTATGTTTATATTCCCACTAGACGAAGTCGTCAGATGATTGTGTCTAGGTTAGACTACACTTGGCATGTATTAGAAAAGAGGTGACGTAACAGTAGGGTATAAATTAAAAACGCGGTCGATAGTAGTTCATTGTTTTAGAATGGCACATAACAATATATCAATGCTTAATCAAAGGATTAGGTTTTTATAGATACTATTTATATCTATATAGTATCAATGGTTATCTAAATTGTGTGAAATTATAAATTAACATGTGGTTTTTTTTTTGTATTATCTTAATAATAATGGTTTTACGCAGCTAAATAAGTAGGTGAAAAAAGATTTTTGATGAGTATAATGATATGAGTACCTATCTGGTCAACCTTGTTTATACCAGATGTAAATTCTTTGTAAAATACGACTTCTACTGGTTTTTAATCGACTTCAAAAAAGGACGTGGTTTTCTATTCATTTGTATTTTTTTTTTTGAAATTTATTAATCGATTCAGAAAATTCCTTTTCTCTTTAAGAGAGTATACTTGCCGTTTGGTCCCACTTAAATCTAAAGAAAAAATACTATCCCTAAGTCTAAATAGGAGATGAACCAAAAAATTCACCTTAAAATTGAAACCGTGTTTTTTTTTTGTTAAAATATTCGATGGAGGGTTTTAAACTTTCTCGTTGATTTCTTGTTGATCGCTTTGGATGATTCCTCGTAGTGATCATTGTAACGGTTCATTTATACTCTCTTAAAATGAACTTGGTTTTTCGTACCCATATAATATGTTTCACCTTGTTTAATTTTTTTTAATTACAGCATTGGGGTTGTCTTTCCGATTTGTTCTGAGAGTTCCTTAAGTAATATCTGAGAAAATCCAAAAGAATTTAAAACTTGTGATAAAGGTGGACAAATCTAAATAAAATTAGCATTAGCTGAAGATTACACATCTTCTGAATTATTTCATCACGTGGCGATTGTAATAGATTTGGCGAATTCAGTTGATTATTTTATCACAAAGTAGGTAAAGTTGGTGATTGGTGAAATACGAACGTTTCGAATAATTTGTTTAAAAAATTATTTCAGTTTTCTATATGATACCTGACATATACAACTTATTCAATTTTAATCAAAAACTAATCGCATATTGTAGAATAGGAAACAAATTGCATAGCGCGGCTCACTTGAGTCGCAGTTAGCAAGTTGGGCTCGGCTCGCTATTACGTAATTGGGAACATATCATCCTTTGACATCTATACTGATGTCTGCCATTACCTCCTTCCGTAATTTCCCATTCAATCCTAAGCAATAAGATAGATTTTCTAATAAGAAAAGAGCAAAATCTTACCTATACCTGAAACCGTTTTAGCTGGAAACTTAAGTTTATATGTGTTTTACTTTCTGAGTTTTTGGACGTAGAATAAAAAGAGAGATTGCATCTAATATTGTCAGAAGCAATACACAGCCTAGTAAAGTATTACTTAAAAATTTCATATTTACTATTTCTTAGTTAGTAACTTTGATAAATAAAGTTCAAATTGAAACTAAATAATTTCACACTCAGTAATTAGCTTCACGTGATCTAAGATTGTTTTGTTTCTCTATACAGACATCATCTTGATAGTTTAAATTTACTCGCCTTTAGCATCTTAATTAATAGTCATACTTAGTTACATGTAATTGTACTACTTACAAGAAGATGAAATTTAACTTTAGTGTTAATGCAAAGTTGCAAAAGATTTGTATTTAATTGGTAACTTATTGCAAAATTAAAAAAAATATATAAATACACGTCTATTAAGGGTGCAAGCATGTTTATTAAAAAAGATAATTGTGATGTTTGAACAATAAAAAAATCAACCAAAACTGTGTTCAACGCTTCTACGTCGAGGAATATCGCTTACGCCGTATTTAATCTTGTCTTATACACAAATTTACGCATTCTTAGCAAGTAATAGTAGACGAAACATTTAAAATGGAATTTATGTGAAGTACAAATAACAAGGTTCATGTTGTTGCTTTATTGAAGCGTTGTCAATTAAATTATATATCTAAACTGTTTGTAGTGGTTAGCTTAAGCTAATAAAAGCTTTTAAATTTACCTGTCTTTTAATGTATTCAATCCATTAGTAAATTAATAGTTGAGACCAAGAACTTATTCCACCTACCCTCCCAAACCGGATTAGTGACCAAGTTTCAGAAATAATGCCGCGAGAAGACTTCCAACATGGTTTAACGGTTGTCTGACGGTAACAACCGCATCCGACGGCTTAAGGGTACCTTAAGGTATCCTTTGAAGCATTAATAACCTGGTCCGATGGCTAAAGTCGGCTTAAGGGTACCTTAAGGTACCCTTTGAAGCATTAATAACCTGGTCCGATGGCTAAAGTCGGCTCAAGGTACCCTTTGAAGTATCGATCGGTCATCCATCTAAATATCAAAAGAAATACAAATTGCTCAGCTCAGAATCACTTACGATCGATGTAAGCTGTCGGCTATGAGCCATTCTGTAGATGACATTTCAGTGTACTCGGGTTTAATATCTTCCGGATGCGGTCAAATTATAACCCACATTTGGGACGGATAACCGACGGGATTGCTACAGAGTCAAGCGAAGTCTAATATAAAAGATCGTTCGCCGATACCTCATCTGTTATTCGGCAGTAAAGGAGTTTAGCTCGTTTCACGGATGGTTAGAAGCTTATATCTCGTATCTTTTCGTTCCAAGGCCGACACGATTCTCAAAAAGAAGAAATGCATCTAACACTATATTGATGTTGATGAAGTGAACTCTTCCTTATAGTGTCTACTTTTATAGAGCGCATAAAACGTTTTTTATTGATATGATAATAGCCACCGGATATGCTAGTACCTACTGCGGCACGGCTGGTACTCACTGAGCTCATCAAAAATTTAATGTTGCATCGACTATGGTTACAAAGTTGCAAAGCTTTGTTGCGAAGGATACGTGAAATAGGTGACACGAACACACCTGCATTTAAGAACTCGTTTGAATGTAGGCGAATAAACGACAAGTCGGACGATACGAACGCTTGGATGTATTTCAATTATTGCCGATCAATGGCTTGTTATCACAATTTAATAACTGTTCCATAACTGGGCTTGCATGTCTCTAGATAGTAGACCTTATTCGATTCAGATTTTAGACCATAGTTCACCATTGCTTAGTGCAAATTGGTAAACTTCGTAGATAAACCTTTGAGACCATTATGGACAACTCCTAGTTAATTTTGCCTAAACCCGTGTTCAATTTTATTATGTCTAATATGTATAGGTATAAGTTTGAAAATTAGTGTTGCTTTCAGAAATCGAACACGGGTCCCCGTGCGATAAACTGATGGAAATCACTACCACTGCAAAAAATGTTTAGGTAAATGGTACATTGTTTGTAGTGGTTACAAAGCTATCGACAATCAACCAGCGTGAAATTTTACGATCGTTTGACACTTATTTATTGTGATTGCGTCTTTGTGCTTTGTACACCCTAGAAGTTTCGTTTTGTGTTAAAAAATTCGATTTAAACGATTGCATATGAATAAATAGATGTAGAAAATTATACTACCTTAATGCTTAACCTCTTTTTTGTGCACTTACGATGACAAGTGAGTTTAGTTGTTTATGTATATATTTATATAATGTAATATGTTTGTAGATATATGTATTTAATTTTAAATATGCATTTATATGTTTAGATTGGTCCTTTTTTGTCTCACTTACCGTAACTATAATTAAAAATTCGCGTATTTTTCATTTCATTTCTTCCATACAATTGTACCCCTCCACCTGTCTTCTTTTCGCTGTGTCCTCTACACAAATATTGTCTGACAGAAATCGCTGTTTAGCGATAAGACTGCCTGTTGTATTATATAAATTATGAGCTGCCATTTTTTATTTTTTGTCATTGTTATGGTGTATAATAAAGAACATTTTATTCTAGAATGTTTGATCTTTTTATGTTTTGTATACCTACACCTTTTTTACCAACAGCGCCCGCATCCGAAACATTGTTAATTTTTATCACGCAATTATTTTTAGGAATTAAGAAATTTTGTAAACAAATACTTTGTACACCAAAGAAAATTACAAATACTGATTTAAAAGTTATATCCGGTACATAAAGGGCGACCTTAATGCTAAGGCGATCTATTCCAGGTAGCCTTTCATTAAAGGACACTATAGTTCATACATTGGGGTAGCATATGCATTAACAGAAAGATTCAAACAGACATTAAAAAAAAAGTTCCT
The DNA here is from genome assembly GCA_003671415.1 of Megathymus violae. Taxonomy (NCBI): domain Eukaryota; kingdom Metazoa; phylum Arthropoda; class Insecta; order Lepidoptera; family Hesperiidae; genus Megathymus; species Megathymus violae. The sequence continues at coordinate 13,053,349 of PDGT01000001.1, forward strand.
GATATAAAAGCGACTTTATTATTACTTTCAGATGTTAGGTACCGACATTGACTGATTTTTTAGTTATTTATTATATTATAATATAAGTATTATTGTGACAGACAAACTTACTTTTTGGTTCATTTTGATTTTGTAACGTATTTTTCGAGTAGATGTAACGAGAAAGTCATTTTTGTACCTCGTTTTCTGCTCTCTGTCAAACAGTTCTAATATTTGAGCATTAATGGGACTTTTCCCGCACTAAACTGTGAACGACTTATGACAGGATTACATTGTATTTCCTACAATATTTTATATGGACGTCAGTTGCGTTCGTAAAATACAAAATTATGAAATGTTTTTTCCGAACTATGTATTATAAAACAATGTAACAGCTAAAAAATATTGATATTTATAAAGAAGTGTAAAGGATCTCATGAAATATCCCAATTTTTTTATCATTACTAATGAGTAGTCAAGGGATTAATGTTTAAAAGTAGGTCGCTACTTCAGATATGGCGGCAGCGTTTACAGAAGTTTGCATAGAAGCTGTCTCACCGTCTCTTCGTCTCTATTGGATTCGACTCGAGGATAGATGAATACTATTTCACCTCAAATAAAAAGTGTTTGACATACATATTTTTAATATACCAATTCTGACCAAATAAGCAGTATTACACCTCCTCGATTACCATTTCGTAGGACAGTGCTCGGTGCCACTTCTGTAATTCTACGTCTGAATAATATTACGAGATGATATAATTTGTTGGATATTAATAATGGTTTATATATTTCTATAAAACGTGAAACTTTAGACCAACACAAATAGAACTGTGAACAATTTCATATTTTTAGTACCAAATATGTTTTGTATTATTTTGTTAGCATGTTAAAATGTTACTTGGTCATTAAGATAGGTAGTAAGATTAATTTGTCTGTAAAAGTATTGGAATTACAAAATCCAAGTACAGGAATAAGCGGGCCTTCCGCTTCATTCTTAATCGAAATGACGTGATGCCTTTAGTTTTATGCTTAAGTTTTATCTGTATCGTAATCATGTTCCACTAATACATTGATATTTATTTCTGGTCATCGTGTATTGACAGACATTTTCAAATATTATTTTAATATTTTAGTAGTTTAGTATCTCGTATGCTTAAACCCGCTCTCTAACTTTCAATATATAGGACATCCTAAATCTAAGTAAGATTTAATAAAATCACTTAACGAATTTTGCGTGATAACGTGTATTTATTATACGAGTAATTATGTACCTTACCTATTATAAAAAAGGTGATCGAATATTTCTAAATTCGCACGTAGGATTGGTACAGATTGCGCTTTAAGTAACATCTATACATATAATAAAATCGTAAATGATCGCTTTGAGTATATGAAAAATATTAAGAAAAACTATTATTAGAGGCCTTTATTAACACAATAGAACCCAAAACAATAGTCTGTTTGTCTGGGCGTTTGTTCGCGCTAATCTTCGAAACGGCATTTTTCTGTTATGGTGACGTTACGTTTTTCATTAATATCTTGCAGTAAATGTCACTTAATATTTAAATTCGTTATATTTCAATCCGTCCATAAATGAAAAAGTTATGGAATAATATATGTATTTCTAATGCACTGAACGAGAAAAACCCAGTCCTAAAACAATACAGATGCTATCTTTAAGGGTATGGTAGTTTTTCCGAAGCGAAGCGAGGGCATTTGCTAGTATAGAATATATTGTTAAGGCATAATAATATTATGTTTTCTAATTTTTGGTGGGAATTTTACAATGTGTTAAGATTGAGGATAATTGGGTCAAGGAACGAGTTAGTCATGTGCGTATAAAACCGTTGTCGTCCGAACGTTTTATTGCTTACATTTATGAGTCATTAATTTAACATCGCTCACAGCTCAGGATGTTCGTTTTATAATTGGAAAGTAGGCACTTTGACATACAATAAACATTTACTTGCCAATACGTGAACATTAACTTAATTTTTTAATTTTAACCACAAAGACTTTGCGGTAGTAGATTAACCGCAAACACTCGTAGATTCTACTCACCCTGAGGATGCTCCGTTTCAGAGCGAAACACGTGTTGTGTATTGGTATATACTTTTATTTATCATAAATGCATGTTATCCGTTGTGAAAGGATGTATAGAAGTATTCATCATATATTGTGCTTGCGGATTGTTACAAAGTAAATAAATACTAATTAAGAACAATCATTATTCCAAAATATCAATGTAAATGCTAAATTTAATGATATCACATTGTCTGGACGCGCCGTCTAAATTTTTTATAAATTACGTATTGGTATTTCACTACAAATTTCTTTGATGTCTAAAAATGAATTCAAGAGGGTCTTAGTCTTAGATCATCCAAACTATAGGCTGTTCAGAATAGAAGATTTCCATGAAGCAGGGTACAATAATTATTTATTACGAGTATTTTCTGATTTAAAAAAGCGCGTAGGGATCTGTGCTGAAAGTAGGTATGTACCTGCTACTATATTCCGTATGTCATGGTGTAAAACAAGTTTATTAATTATTTATTGTAATTTACTTTCAAAGTTTAATACACGTCCAGGATTAGATTAGAATATGCTGGAGCCCTTGGTCACTTAAAAATTTTGGGCCCCGTTGGAAAGTAATAATTCAATAACTTAAATTAATTATAACCTAACAACCACTACCAGTTCTCAAATAAATTTAAATTAATTACAGAATAATATTAACGATAACATTGCACTGTCATCGAACCTTCAGAAGTATGCCAATCAGTTCAATAAGATGTTAGCGAATGGTTGAAAAATAGACTATAAATAGAGATACTGAGATACTTAAATACGGACTTTACATGTTGAATAAAACAATTTTGTTGAAAAAAGAAAAGAAAAAACCTTATGTAGTGAAAGATCAAGACTTTAATTTAAAAAAGTTGACAGCAACTCTCAGTAGCTACCTATAAATAGAATAAAAATATGCTCTTTTTTTCGTGTAAGTGAATATATTGGCCCGGGCCCCGTTTGCCCTTATAGTTAAGACGGTACTGCCCTCATAATTTCAATGAGATTATTTCCGATGTACGGCCAATGAGTCACTTCAAAATTGTATTATATTTCAAGTTATCTAGGCCAGTAGATACGGAGTAAATCGAGCAATAAAGTGATTTAATAACGGTTGAATATTTTTATCGGATAGGAAAATCTCGGAAGGGTAATATTAGGATGTATGAATGCAGAATTTGTAGATAGGTCCGTCTCGCATTTTCTCATGGTGGTTTCCTGAACTGGAAATACATATTTATATCGATAACAAAACTGCGGCGGGGTTCACATGTCACTATTAAGTTTGACGACTTTACCGATCTTTATCAAAAAAGTATTCAAGATTTCGGTATTTTTCTTGTCACTTGATATGAAGCCCTGAACGTATCAGGGACTGCTTCATTATCAAACCTCACTCCCCATAGGAACATGCTTTCAATACATAGGCTCAGGCGTTTTAAGGGTTTATTTTCCATATTAAGGATAGTAAGGTTTTTTGAACATGAATGAGGCTCATATCGATAAACTTCATCATCTCGTCAACATTGTTGTTCGCAGTCTTTAATGTCCATAAATATGAGCATATTTTCCCATATTTTCCATCAGTAAGTGACAGCACGTTAGATTACTTTGATCATATTTTGTATTTTCTTGACTCCCCTGTCTCAGGTGTATTTAAAATCTGAACAGACCTGATTGTATTTGCAACTCATTAGGCATATAGGATGCTATATTCGTCGTGAAATAGTTGCAGGATAAGCGTATGGAGCAACATCTTTACTGATCTCGAGAAGGCCGGGTGCCTACAGCAGGACTTTGGAAGGGCAGAAATGGGCTTTATTTTTTAATTTGGTTACTCTGAAAAATTTATAAGATATTTAAGATGGAATTTTCGCTAAAGTCCTACACGATTATTGGCTGTGGCATAATTTTTCCTAAATTAATGGTATCAAATAGGGTTGTGGGTTGATTAGAGATGCAAAGATGGGTTTAACCTCTGTAACCTTTGATGTATCCGACTTTATTCGTGTTTGGGTATGGTTGCGTAAGAGTGCGCAGAGAGTTTGCACTCGTTTCGTATTTAATTAAAATACTGCGTGGGATGGAGTCTAACTCTGAAGTCTTGCGTTATTTAAATATATATGTGCCTGATAGATATGTTGGGAGACGGCGGCAACCGCAACTGCTAGTTGTACCGGTATCCAAGACCGCCCTGTTGGCAAAGGCGCCAATAACTCGGGCATTAAATGTAATTAATTAAGTCCATGATAGGGTAGACATTTTTAATAATTAATTTAGTAAAATTGCAATAGTTCTACTTCATGTAATTTGTTATTGTTAAATAATATTAAGATTAGTTTAGTTTTATTTGTCTAATGCATTGGGTTAGTAATCTCTAATGTTAGGCTGTAAAAATGGGATAAAATTAAATAAATAAATCGGTTCCTGTACATACAAGTCTATTTAGTCCCATTGTTAGCTGGTAGCATGGTTTAAGCATTAAGAGAGCTTAATGTACTGTTTTTATAGTTGTGTGTTTTATAGATGTAAGTGTGTACATGTTTTTATACTGATCAATAAAGACAGATAAATACTAATAATATAACTGTAATAGATTAAATATTTTCTGAATTTTTTATATTTTCATGAAGGTAGGTTCTTTTATGGAGGTTGAAGATGTGAAAGGAGATACTTGACATATTTATTAGTCAACTTCTGGTATACTTTCATCTGAGGAAAGGGATCGTTTCCCGCAGGATAAGATTTAAAATAAGTATGAAGGTTCTGTTTAGTTATAGTGCAATAAATGCGTTAAAATAACAAAGTGAAACATAAAACTTTAAGCCGTTATAAAACTGAGGTGCAATTGCTGTACGATTTGTAAACGTATCTGGAAGCGAAGCGAGACTGTTTCTAAACTACTTTAAAATAAGCGAAAAACTTGGCAAAATTCGTGCGTGCTGAATGCTTAACGAGCTCGGTAAGACTGATCCAGTTTAGAAATAAATGCCAAGTCACCGCGTTTTAACTGATAATTAACCATTATATTGCTACTATTATCGTAACAATTTATGCTCACCATTAGTGACGATAAAATATTCCACACCTTGACATTTCACTATGGAGCCGCGCCTGTAGAAAACCTTCTAAGAAAAGTAAGAAATATTTTGCCTGCTTTTTCTAGTCTCGCCACGCCCTCCTTTGTTTCTCTCTTTTATTCTGGACATCAGCTAAAAGTATTCTGTATCTGCGGTGGTTACAGGTAAAGTGAATGATGTACTCGTAAATGTCACCTAGCGACACACCATCACCATAAGTTATTTTAAGTACAGAAGTAGTTAACAACCAATATCTAATTATTTCTTGCTGCTGTGTTTGAATCTCGTTTGTGACTAACAAGGTGGGTTGGTCCGTCTTTTATTGTTAAACGAGAATATTTTGGAATCATGAAAATTACCAAAACTTATTTAGTTGTACAAGTATTTATAATTAATCTGAATGAAGAATGAAATAAATTTTATGTAAATTTGGTTTTTACAAATACTTTTGAAAAGTCAAATTACGCTATCGCTTCAACCGATCCCCACCGTGAGTGATTCCGGAAAAACAAGCGGTGATGTTTGGGGTTAACATATTTAAAACGTTTGATAAAAAGTACTGCAAAATTTAAATGCGGTTATTAATTAAAAGAATAAACCGCCGGGAAAATGTAGAGGTTATTTATTGATTTTTCAATTTATTCACGAGATTTTGTAAAATCGACTCACTTCATAAGAATTAGTGAGTAGATAAACATATTGAAGATGTTCTATATTTCATCGAAACATGTCTGATTCGAAGGGTAAAGAAAACGTGATAATGTTAAAAAGGCGCTACTAACGAAGCTATAACTGAAAAATTTAGCGTAATAACACCTTTTTGTTTCATGTAGAAGTTTATTTAGGCAAGTTTTCTAAAAAAATATGTTTCAATTTCTACATTTTGACGCACAACGACCGTATAGTATATATACGTATAGCTATGTGAAGACTTCCCGTCGAGACTAGAAGTTAGTTGGCAAAGAATCGGTAAAGTTATGGTGTCACACTGTTGGCACCGCTGTTCGGGCAGCATGCCATGGTTCAATGCCTTACATTGTGCGTGTCCTAGCCTACTTCTACGATTTAGTGTCTAATGAAAATATTATTAATAGTGTATATTGTGATCAAGGTACGCAATTACGCACGATCTAAATAACGTCCATGCAGACGGGACTTTATTTTTGTATTAAGGTGAAGTGCGGTCTGTTCGATTGAGAGTATCCAGAATGAACTATTCTTTCAACTGCAGTCATACGCGTCAATTATCATTTAATAATAAACTGCGGTAGCTCTGCTTTTTTGGTTGTTTTTTTTAAAATGTGTTTTTAAATGCTTCTACTGTTACGAGTATAACAATGTTTTAAAATATTTTCACTTATAAATGCCACCTAGCTCGGTGTTTGTACCGACAATGGATATCTGACGGTAGAATAGATTTTTAGAAAACGGTTTTTCTTGATATAATTAATGGAAGTTTACATGTGTTCTTATAAGATACTTTTTAAAATGAATACTACTTAATTATAATTTTACAAACTCAGAGTTTAATTCTATACAATAATATTGATTTTCCCGCCTTTTTACAACAAAATCATAGATTTTTTCTCTCCATATGGCGTTTACGTAAATACGCTCAGTCAGAGATAAATCATAAATTGCAGTGAAATTATTGTGGTACACAGATAATGAAAATGTTTAGATTATAAATTATTCTTGACGAATATTGTGTATATTTTTTAATTCCAAGATTTATGTATCAAAGATTGGAATGAACAACATTGCAGCGGGCACTTTATTATACATTATATAACAATGGTAATAGTCTGAAATTCATTTTACACTAAATTTTAATTTTTCATAAGTTTTTAAAGTTTCATTGATATTACTTTGAAACATTAAAATTTTTTAAATATTATACTTTACGTATGACGTTTCATTATGATTATTAGATACGTTGTCGCCTAAATCTGATCTTTTTAAATAGTCGTAAAACCGGTATCACCAAATCCAACATTCGTGTTGAAAATTAAACCATAGATTATATTAGATAATAAGCAACTTAGCGCTACAACTTTATAATTGCATGACCAGAATATTGTAAGTGCTTAAGCGTATGGCTTATGTTTGATTTATGGCACATAAATGGAAGTCCAAACTCTACCAAGACAATTAAATTTCGCAACTGAGCTATTCAGTAGGTACACAAAAACAGACAGTAACAGATTAATGGAAAAGTTTTTAAAGATCTTCATCGCTTGACAGCGTAATTCGTTCCCAAGTCATTGACTTTAATGATGGCTAGAGAATTTCATTACTGAATAGGGCGTAATGCTAATGCACGAGATGCGCTGAGTTTTAATTGCCTTCGGTACGCGAGAGAAACTTTTACGAGTAGGTATTTTATAGTCAAGTATCAGTCCATCAACTTTTAGAGAATCATTGGCTTTTATGCGGTAATTTTATGAGTTCCTAACGAGACCAATTCATCTAGTGCGAGGGTAGCTAAGTACATTTGTATGGAGACTAGATGCCCGCTCGTACTTCGATAGGGTTGAACAATTGGTTACACACAGATATATATATATATACATATGTCTTCGTTTGCGAGCATATATTTCAATAATCTCAAGTTTTGTTTTAAGATAGGTAATTTATATTTATTTATTTAATCTTGTATCGCCAAAAACATTCCACAATTAACATGGTTTCATACAACACTAAAGAAGAATAATTCATAAGATAACATGCATTTAATCTTTATATGTTAGAAACCGAGCCATTAGAAACCGTTAGAGACCGAGAAGCCGAGGTCTCCGTGCGCTGAACGCCAGGGACTCCGATCGTCTCGTGCGCCCTAACGCACGCTCTTCTTAAGTACCCAAGTGACTTTTTTTTCATTTCTTAAGCTATTATCTCTTGTAACATATTTATTGTAACCGCCAGGAATATTTGAATACATTCTATCTTACAAATTTCTACATCTTTTCCTATAACACTACAGTTGACAATTTGACAACAATAATAAAACATTGAACATAATAAAATAATTAAAAAAAATACACAAGGAATGGATAAAAGATACAGGAAATTATAAAAGAAGTTAAACAAAACACTATTATAAAAGTTACAAACTATGTGAGTACCAAAATCTTACATATAAAAATATGTAAGTATTTAAATATTACAAGCTAGTGTTCAATAAATCTCTTTTTTTTAGTAACAAACGCACTATTATATATAGACATATTTTTTACGCCGAGAGATTCAATTCTTATAATTATTCGTTAAATTATTTTAAAAGGCGGTAGAAAGGCTTTTAATTATAAAATAAGATGATTTGAAGTTTTCTTAAATAAAAATCTTTAAAATTATGTTTTATAGTTCCGTGCTCAATCTAAAAATCTAGATCAACCTATTGAATGCAAGGCTATTGTACATAAAAAAACATTGTTGTTATTATTAGGAATTGAAGAAAAATATGAATGAAGGGACTCGTAGTCATAACAATATAAAAGCAAGTAGAAACATATGCTCAAGCTGAGCTTTAAGTTTACCTTTGGTTCGTCGTAGCGTAAACAACTGTAATATTTTGGTTGCTGTCGAATCACTGCCCAAATGTCAATTAATCAGTTAAGTAAGAAAATCTAGATAAATAAAATTAAAATTCTGTTATCAACTAGCGACCTGTCCCGGCTTCGCACGGGCGCAATTTACTAAAGCGCTTACTAAAAAAAAGTATGTTTATTTTAAAACATTTCTCTATCTTCAGTTGTTTAGTCTTTGCATTTTAGGTATGGCAGTCAGTGCGGAGGTCGGATTTATTCGACCGAAAATATCATTGAAGAGAACTGTCTATATGAGCATCAAAATTTTTATTGAGATTTTCCTATAATGAATTGTGACCTGTTTTTACTATCAATTTTTTATGCTCATCCCATACACCAAACCTTTCGTTGTGAATCACTCAATCTATCAGTAATAACCGTTTAGGAATCCCTACAGAAGTTTTTGAAATAATCGCTCGCAGCTCAGTTATGTCAGCACCGTCCTTAACCGGTGCGCTTGAAATAAAATTTATCTCGAGATTGGAAACCGCGAAGCATCACTCAACACAAATCCGGTAGCAATGTTCGCAATTTTCAATTGTGGTGTGGGGCTGCCCAATGTCGTAAATATCCGCCATTAGCAAAAATTGTTTATAGACGGGCGTTGGTTAACATCGTGGTGTCGATAAAACGTAGGTAATCTGGGTAAAATCAGTTGCCTATAAACGTTCGCGGTGATTAATTGCATCATTTTTGCAGGCTCGCTAAATGGGTAATATGAGAAAAACGGGGTTATTTGGAAGTTATTCAGACTTGAAATTAACTTTTTTCATTACACAGTAGTTCGCTTTAAAAAAACAAATTTTATACAAACATACAGATTCGTCAAAAAAAAATTTTTTTTTTCTTTTTATTCATTTGCAAATAGGATTGATTTATTGCAGTAGGTAAGTTTTGTGAGTCTCTAACGATCTTCTTAAAAATCTTTCTTGATTAAGCATTTATAACTTTTTTCAACCCTTATTTAGTGTAATAAAAGTAATAACAAGTATCCTAAAATAAATAGCTTGATTTGTAATCACACTAATTATAGGAGGGGACGTAAGGAGCGATACGTTTAAAGTTACATTAAATTTAAAATTGAAAATGATTGCCTATTATTTTACATTTAAACAAGCAAATGTGTACAATTAGTTAAAAGTATGCTATGTTTTAGCATACCAGCATGTTTCATACAAGTATCATAACTGAAAATACCAAATATCATTGTAAAAGCTCCCAACCTCTTTCAGTTCTTTCAGAGTACACTGGGGCGAAAGTTTACATGATTTTAACGGGCGGAGTAAATAACGCGTAAGATCATTATGCATTCGTTAAATCTGTCTGCAGTGTTCCCGCGTCTTCGTATCGGGTACACCGCGCATACGCACGTTCCATCGACGCGACATGACATCGTATCATTGCGTTCATCCTGTCACAAACAGTTCACTCTCTCTTCTACAACTATTCACATCGTACTGAGTTTATGTGTAACAGGTGTGTTAAATAATAAAGTTTATATTATTATCTTCGCGGAATAAATAATAGCCAGAAAGCTCAGCGAACAAAGATTTGTTCATTTTTGTTTCACATAAAAAATATTTGAATAAACTACATAATTGTTATTACATTTTATTAATTGTTCTTAATGTTCAACAGCGCTATGAATTTGAAGTTGAACAACGAAGTGAGAAGCTCGGTCAACTTGCTTCATAAAGTGCCAGTCTCTGCTATAAAGGTAAATCTAAATACTTATATATTAATGGCGAGTTCTCCTTTAATATTTTCTAGTTTGTGGCATCACCGCGTTCGTAAATCTTGAGTTTTCACAACAAAACTTTAACGTTTTAGTATTCGGAAAACGAGCCTCAGAGGAATTATGGTATTTCAAACCATCATTAAGTCTCAAAAAATATTGTACACCTGGGTCAAGCGTTGTGAGTTCAAAGCCTATGTAAATTTTAAATTAATGAAATTACCGAACGACTTCTTAGAACTTTTTGAATTACCGCTTATGAGGATGGTCATAACTTAATTATAATTTCTCACAAACATTTTTAAAAAGAGAAGTGAGAATTAAAGTAAGACTTATGTTTGATACCTATTTAAAATATATATTATACAATATTATCTTGATAACAGAAAATAAACTTTCATGGTTTACCAATGACTGTTTTAACAATATTCATAACGAACACTTGTGGTGACAGATGTTCAAAATTGACTTTGAAGACTTTTCAATATTCGCCAACAATTACAATATTGCATGTAAGCTTTGCTAATCATATTAGGATAACCCAATTGCATATATGTAGATACTTTTTAAATATCTAAATTTTATATTTATAAATAGAAATTAAAAATTAATAAAATAAAAAGACATGGCACAGGAAAAGAAAACAACTTGTAATGAATTCTTAAAACGTCCACTACAAGATTGCCCGTGGGATACCTATGTAAGACCTTACGAAGCAAATATTTAAAATTCAAAGTGTACCTACTTTCTGAGGAGCTTGTTTATATTCGAAAAACCGTAATGTTAATCTAGAAAATGAAATGGACCAATATAATACTAAGCTCGTCCTTCAAATTATATTCTTATAAAATTTGTTCTTCCGATTTTTCATAAAAACATTTTGTGTTTAGCTATTTAGCCTGTGTTATATAGCCACAGAAATGTTGACAGATGTCCAGAAAACGCTATTAATCTAATAACACACTAACATTATTAGGTTCAAAGCATTGTTTGGATATTACGTCGTCATAGTATTGTTAACAAAGCCATCAAAACACTGCTCGGGAAACTATTTGCTGTGAAAATTTTAATACTTTGAAGTTACTTCAAAAATATTGGTTCTAAACGGTTAAAATTAAGATTTTTTTATCGCAGGATTTAGAGTTTATATGTATACGGCCTATTAATTATATACATAACTATTCAAAATTTAATATGTTTTAACTTGATTGGACATCATTAGGTTAACTGACATTTTATATAGCATATCATAATATAAGATCGGTCAAGTCGTTTTTCAGTTATCTCGAGACATACACGAAATCTCAACACATTTACATAGTAGTATAGATAATATACCTACTAGAATATAATAGAAGAGCATAATAGAGTGCATTTGGGTCGCTTGCTATTAATTTGCTAAACGTCAAGATAATCAAAGTTTTTTCTAATTAAAACAAAAAGGTATAACATTAATAACAATAAGAAGATTGATTGAATTCGCTGAAGAAATATTAGATGGAATAAAATGAACAGAACAATATTTTACGTAAATCTAAAAGATTTACATATGTACTTATAAAATATCTAAAAAGCTTACTTACCGGCCACGGTCATTATTCAAACATTATGATGCAGAATTTTTTTGAAATTTGGAAAATCCTAATATTACTAGAAGATGACAAAAATGATATATACAACTTGAGATTAAAGTATAACGATGATTCCTTTAAAGATCTCACCCAGTATTTACATAACTTCATGAGTTAATAATGACACATTAATTTTTTAATTTAATCCTAGGTTCGTCTACATAACATGTTCATGGTAGTAACATTTTTTGCAGTGGAATAATTTGTATTTATAACAATATTTTTTATTGATTCGATTAATGTCTAAGCGATAACGATACTGTTTATTGTTTTACTCAAATAATAAAGTTAGTACTTTCCAAACAGAGAATTACATTTTACCTCCTGGCATTATCCGCAAATTATGATTTGTATAGAATTTAGTAAAAAATATTTTAAATTTCTCAGTATCTCTAAGGATGTATTATATCACAGAAAACAATATGAATTTTTGTCACAGAATTTGAATTGTTACTGGATGTATCTAGTGTGGGAAAAATCCTTAATGTTTTTAGTATGATTCTCTTGTGCCTATAATCATAAAAATCCTGTAACGCAATGTTGGCTTTAATAAAAGGGTATTAAAATGCTATTTATTTTCCTTAGGAAGAGCGTCGACGAACCGGCCGTTATATCGCGATATTGGTGGGCATATTGTTGCTTATGATCGCTGTATACCACGCGTGGGTTCGTCGGATCCCCGTCGTAGCGAGTCTGGTTGTACCCGCCCTCATAATGTTTGTCTACGTAGGATGGGTTTTGTACACAGCTTCCAAGGACAAACTTAAGGTAACTAATATGATATCCAGTTTTATTACTCGCTTCAATTCCAATTTGTAACAAAAACAGTACTTAATTATTGTACTTATCTGTTATTTACAACATTTTAAAAACGTTTTAGGTTATTATTTATTGTTTAAAAATCTGGCAAGTTAGGAGCTTTAAAGAAAAATAAAGTTTTATTTTATAGGTTTTAAAATAAAAGTCCTTAGCGTATAAGTGCATATCACACACGTTAATTAGTTTTTTTTATAATATATTTTTAAGACTGTAATAAGAAATGTTTTACACAGCCTTGTCAGTTTATGATTTAAAAAATATTTTTTAAGTATACAAATGTTTTATGCATGTACAGAAGTCAAGTCCACTTTCGTGGTTTACATTAGGTATCTATCAAGTGTATAAGTACAATTTAAATCGTTTTGATATTTCTAAATATGCTTAAAATACTAAACGCTCGAAGTTCCTTGTGTTGTTTTTTTCAACGCAAGAACATCGCCCAAAGTAGTATAAGTAAAAACGAAATACAAAATTTAAGTGTCTTCTTTATAAAAATATACCTTCTTTGTCTTAGCACACGGTTCAGTTGTTACATGGCATTTTCCAAGTTTTAATTAATTGGTCAGAACCTACACAAGTACCTAATCAATTTGGGATAACTTAGTCGTACCGTAATTGAAAAAGTTGGAACCATATTGTCAAGTGAGTGAAATCTTCAATTCAAACATAAAACAAACGTTTACACACTCAAAAACTCGCACTAGGATTATGTGTGTTGCGGGTGGCATAGATGTACACAAATATGTCACCACAAATACTGACGACCCAAGAACAAATATTTACCTGTACATACTCGTATATGTCTGTTTGTGCTGGTAGTGATAACATCCTGCCATTATGTTTTGTTAAATATGCTGAAGTCTTATACATTGCAATTCCATTTTGCTATTTTACTAGGGTTTGGGAAACAAGCACACGTTGTATCTATACAATAAAAAAGGTCCTAAGTAATTGAAAATTACCGACCACGGACTTTGAGAAAGCATCTGTCCGTGTCGATCACATCATACTTTTACAGACGTTATATGATTGATTCCTCTATAAACGTTCCTAAACTGTACTCGTTTTCGGGTTTTCGCTCGGACTTTATTGAAGTCTCTTCTAGCGTATCCCAAGGCTCCATTCTTGGACAAGTTCGGTATGTTTTTTATTTATATATTATTGAAACATGTGTCAAGAACGAAAGCATAAGTATGTATGCTGATGATACTAAAATTTATATGAACATAAAAAATATTTTAGACTGTATAAGATTACAGGATGATCTGGATAGATTAAGACATTACTATGCTAATAATAGAATTAGTATAAATTTAAGTAAATGTTCATTCGTATCTTTTACACGAATTTTATTTTCTATGAATTACAATTATCAAATAAAAAATGTTGTAATAAATAAGGTTAATACTATCAGGAATCTAAGAGTTTTGATTGACTGGAAATTAAATTTTTTCGACCATATTGACACAGTGGTGAATAAAGCTTACAAAAGTTTTGGTCTTGTATTGAGAATAAGTCGACCGTTCTCTGATTTAGTTTGCTTAAAAATCTTATACTACTCTGATATTAGAAGTATTCTCGAACACTGTTTTTCATTTTGGAATCCCAGATACAAAACTTATTTTGTAAACATAGAAGAAATATACAGAGTAAGTTATTTTAACATCCAATTACCGAAGTTTCACTAGTTACTTTAAATTATTGGGATTCGTGTTTACATCACTATCTTATATCTCTGGAGGGTAGACGGAACATTGACATTGACATTGAACAATGGCATTGATTAGAAAAGTAGCAATTATGCTCAAAACTCGCTGGTAAATCGGTTACATAGAAGCTACAAAAAGTATTTAATTAATTTAAACATTAAACAATACTAGAAGATTAGATGAATGAAGCTAAATTACTAGAGACGTGTGTAATACAAATTAATTGTCAATCGCTTTCGGTAAATGAAAACATTGTGATTACATCAGCTTCTGAAACACGCAATTAATTCACTATGGTCCTAAACTGTCTCATTCTAAAAGTAGACCTGATCCCAGCATTGAGATAGGGCTGTAATGATGAGATTACATAATAAATATACAAGTTGTACGTAATTGTTTAGCGTTGGATATTCGGTTAGTGTTACACGAAACGTGAAATATAGGGAGGTTGTCTTAATATGTCACGGATTACTGCGAGATGTCTCGATGTGTCTCGGTGAAATTTACGAGTATTTCATAGGTTTCTTTAGTATGCGACGTGGGACAAGGCAAGATACGTGGATTTTGCGCAACATAATTCAAGTGTCAACGAAAGTTATACTCCGGTTCTGGTACCATACATTTCGTTTGAATTTATTTTGGTCGTTTTTGTTAGTACTTGCAATTTTGTCTCTAGTCACATAAAAGAGTGATTCAGATTAATAAATAGCAATGTAAGATCTTAGATAATTCTAATATTTAAAGGGTTTTAAATGTAAATAGTATTATTTAAAGACATTTTAAGTTTTTATTTCAGTTTTTTTTGTTGGTGCTTAAATGTGCAATAGCTAAAGTCAATTAAATTTGACATCACCATTTCCAACTTTCTCCTTGGTTGTCAATAGAAGCATTCCAATCTTTGAAAATTATTTCATTTTACAGATAATTCATATTTATTTAACATCTACAATTTTGAAATTATTCGTTCTTTTGATTCCTGTTTTTTACCAAATGATCTACCCAACGTTAAATAATAATAAATATTAATAACAGTCCAGAAATTTAGAACTGGCACTATTTTAAGTCTGCACTAGCTCTTAAAGAGAGATCAAGGTGCACATGCATAATTTAGGGAATAACTATAAGGGAGATATGAAGATATATCGTAAACTAACAAATTTGAATATTGTTTATAATATCGATATTTTACCCTAATTAATATAATAAATACTCTGAACCACTCACGCGTTTAATTTTTGTGATGCGTTATGAAGTACCAACAAGTACTTTCATGATGTGAAGTGATAGCGTAATAGAAACAATACAAGTATTTTACAAATTTTAATTTTAAATCGTTATATAAGTCACTTAAAATATACTGCTTCGTATTTATAGTGTATTCGTTATGTATAAATTATTTTTATTGCGTACGTATAAATGTTATTAAATAATCAACCTATAATTAAACCGGTTGATTTGGCGAAGAAGTGTTATTAAAAAAATCCCTAGAATCAGTAAAGAGGTTTACAATATCAAGGGTATCTATAACACTGATAATTAAAGAGACTTAATTTTAACATTTAACTAAAAATTTCCAGTGGTAAACCACTGTGTTTTATATCACAGCAATTGTTAAGAAAACATTTAATCCTGAAGTGAACAAATAATAATAACTAAATAAACGTTTACATACTCGCACTACGGCACCCCTTCAGATCGGAGAGGGGAGAGTCAGGATGATAAATGAAATATCTCGGGCTCATCCTGAACGGAGGGTGGACCTTCGGCCCACATTTCGCGATGGTGGGACCGAAGGTCGTGAAGGCGACGAGTGCGCTCGGCAGATTCCTTCCGAACCTCGGAGGACCTAGCGCCGCCTGCAGGCAGCTGTACTCCGGAGTCTGCCGGAGTATGGCGACGTACGGTGCCCCGGTTTGGGCGGATCGCCTCACGGCGAAAAATAACACTGCGCTGCGCGCTGCGCAGCGCATAATCGCGGTGAGGGTGATTCGGGGGTACCGTACGGTATCGTGGGCTGCAGCTACTGCTCTAGCCGGCGACCCCCCGTGGGAGCTCGTGGCGGAGGTTTTTGCCGAGACCTACTCATACGTCTCGGGTAGGAGGGCTCTTGGTGAGAACCCAACGTTGGACGGGATCCTACGGGTGCGTCGGATAGGACAGGAAGCGCTAATGCGGAGGTGGGGAGAGGACCTGGCGGTGCAGCCGTATGGCTCACGCGTTACGGCTGCGTTGCGCCCGGTCATTGAGCGGTGGATGCGCCGAAAACGCAAGCCTCTCACCTTCCGTCTGACGCAGGTTCTCACCGGGCACGGTTGCTTTGGTGACTACCTGTGTCGGACGGCCCAAAGGGAGCCGACGACTGAATGCCATGATTGTGGCGCGGCGGTGGATTCTGCCCAGCACACCCTCGAGGTGTGCCCGAGATGGGCAGCGCTGCGTCGGGATCTGACGTCAGTCCTCGGAGGGGACTTGTCGCTTCCGAGCATCATCACCGCGATGCTCGGCGACGACGAGTCCTGGAAGGCGATGGTCTCCTTCTGCGAGACAGTAATGTCCCAGAAGGAGGCCGACGAGCGGGTGAGAGAGGAGGTCGCCGACGTGGCCTCCATCCGCGGGCGACGAATGGGGGTGCGTAGGAGGCGCTACTTAATGCGCCTCCAGTAACGCCCTTGTGCCCGTGTCGGGCCGGGATGGGAACCCGGCCCTGCTAGACACGGCGTCGTTGGGACTGTTCAGAGGTGAGCCGGACAGTCCCCATGGAGGAGAAGTCTGGCCTTTTCGCCGAGGCCAGCCTGTCGCTGGAGGGATCTTGTTGCCTGCAG
>PDGT01000001.1:13078693-13095266 GCA_003671415.1 Megathymus violae
TATATATATATATATTTATGTATATATATAGATAAAATAAATTATGCTTGACAACAATCCCAGCTGATGGTAAGTGGTGATGAAGTCTAAGATTTCGAACGCACTAACTTATAAAATCCTATTCACTCTATTTATAGTATAAAGGATTGTATCCTTTATACTATAGGTATCATTATTATTGGTTTATCATAGGTCTCTTCAAAGATGAAAGCATACACAAATTTTTATATCTTATCTTCGTTTTGTATAAATTGTTTTTCTAATCAGCCGGTGAATAACACGGCAGTTAGTTTAGGATGAATGGTTTATTTTCTCTCATTTTCCGAAGAAGTAACCAGAAATTTGCTTGATATTATGTTGATGTTATTCACGACGTAAAACGTATAATGTATAAAGACTTATCTGTAACGTAAACAACTTCAAACGCAGTTTATTATCATAATACTTTCAATCTTATTGTTTATGAATTTAAATTTTGATCTTTTACAAGGTTAGCCGCAAAGTCAAGTGCCCCATTAATTTACTATGGTCCATGTTTATTAAAGTGCCGTATTGATGGATACAATATTGAAGAAATCAACATTGCTGTTGTTATCCGTATTATGTATCATTCTCAGTATCTCATAATGTACTCGAGTCTACGCATAGAATCCAGTTGACCTTTAAGTCTCAGTCAGTCCAATATACTCAAAAATATAGAATTAAACATAAAATTGGCTTCAACTGTCTATTTGCTTTAAGATTACTTTTTTGGTGGTACAATACAAACTTTTATTTATTGTAAATAGATCGATAAGTTATCTGTAGCATATCAGTATAGCTGTCATAGACACTCGTATATAGTCATTTGTTAGAATAAAATTTTAATGAATTATAAAGTTTGAAATATTAATCTCTATGAAGGTTATTTAAATTCAAAATATATCAAATTAATTTGTGTATTTTCTGCCAGAGATTACCAAAGGAATTTTTTTTTTAACAATAATCGATTAGGAGTGAGGGTCACGTAATCAGGGAAAGTGTACACATATTTATTTTTGCTACAGTTTCATATTTCTCTCATGCTTCTATTTTTGTGTCTAAAAACTTAACTTCATTCAAGTTGTCTCACCTTATTATTTCATAACTATTTATGTAGTTAAATTCCATGAACAAAGACAATAAGTAACTTTACTTTAAAATATTTAATATATTTAATTCGATCGTTTGAATAATCCAACTTCAATGTATATTTATACCATTTACGGCTAACGAAATCCAATTCCAATAGAATTTAGTTTTGTAGAGAGTTCAAATTCGATTCTATCTTCAAGATGTAAATGTTTGTAAATCTTCAAGAACAATAATAGTTAAGTTGCTTTTGTTATTTTCACTGTCAATGTCATTCTGTCTAAATTATATATTAAAAAGTATTAAGGTTAAATTTGTATACTGAATTAAAAATAAATAAATAACTGCTAACAATCTCTCTCCCATATAGTTATCAATATTCAATGCCAATGTAATATTCAGAAGTATACTTTTAAAACTAAAAGATTTAGAAGTAATTGTAATTTATAAGATTTTTATATAAATATAATTTAAAATCTAGTTCCAAATCTAAGGGAACTTTTATACCGGAAAATTTACGACAACAAAGTAATTTAGGCTTTTTACTTTTTCTACGAAAGAAAAATGGTTTTTCGTTTATCCTGTATATTGATAGATATTATTGAGCTATTCATATAAAATTTTGATTATTTTGTTATTCTATATCTAAAACAATCAATGAAAGCTGTTATTGACTTTAAATTAATTAAGTATTGCTATATTCATATAGATATTATCCTCGGTATAAAATAATCATAAAATAAAAATACATGCCTATGCTTTATGTAATCATCGATCCCGATTTTGTTTAAGTCTTTATTATTCTAAAGCATAATTGTATTAAACTTCAGCATGCAACTGAACGTTATATTAAAACAAATAGATTATATATCTAGTAATAAATAAAAACAGTCCCTTATAAATATTGAGCCTTGCTAATTTCCACAGAACTAAAAGAAATAAGTTTCCGTCAATTAGCAGAATTGGCGACTACGGTTTGAGCCGTTCGTAATCACTTATTCATGTCACGTATTTTTTTCATTCTGCCACCAGTTCGATTGATGATTTGAAGGTTATTTGTTGCGGAGGGAAAACGGCAAAATTACCTCAACCGCATATCTTTTCAAACAATAGAAACGTTTGTTTCATTAATTGAAATCTGTTTAACTTGGGCGAAGCAGACAGCGACAATAAATATTTAGACATACTTGGTTTGTAAACTACAGTAATTATATACTAATAGTATAAAATAATATGTGCTAGTTAATTCATACTATACAAGTTATCTTTATTTGGAGTATTTTGGAGTCACAATACGAGTCTAATGGTTTTAATATCGGTCTCTTATTAGAGAGGTTCGAATTAGTCGTTTTTAACTATTGCTTTTAATTATTGCTCACTTCTATGAACGAAAATATTGCGAAGAAACCTGTACATCTGAAGTTTCTTGGTTATGTTAGACATATGATAACAGCGGGACTATTATAGGCTGAGGTGAAAACTTACAAGTTGAGACACTTATTATATTTATGTGTTTGAGGACTGCAATAAAAATGCTCGTAAAATGTTTGCGTAAACCCTTATTTTCCTGATTTTATTGGAGCGTATATTTACCTACGAGTAAGTAGATATTCATATTGATAGAGATTCATATCAGTAATTTATAATTCTTTTCAATTAACACAGGGAATGAAAGCAATATAGCTAATACGTTCGCTGCATCAGTGAGTACTACCACAGATCTATAATTCCTAAATGATTAACCCACAGATATAATGTTGGATAAATAACTTGTTCTAACGTGTTCAAATTGATGCCACTCACCAACTTACCGCGCTGGACTTTAATTGACTTTCAAGCGCGTCGTTGGCGCCTCGTGAAAGAATCGTATACATGAAACGCTTGCGTGACATTCTTAGTATGAAATAAAATATTTGTTCGGTTTACGATGCGTGAGCAAGCCGGAAGTATCCTCCGCTGTGTCTTTGTAGTGACCGATTAAGGTTTTATTACAAAATACTTGTTTTATGAAGACAATAGTTCATTACTATCATATTATTCGTTAATCGTAATTGACTCTAAGTTACTGTTTTTGAATCGTAATGATTCATATGTTGAAGATTTGAATCGATATCGGCAGTTCGATACAATAATGATAAATATACTCATAGAAGTTATACCGGTAATGTAACAAAATATTTCAGACTAAATATTTAGTTATGACATTATTTTTGTTCACAAAGGTGGTTAATTATGTTTTGCTATATAATCATGTTATATACTACAATATTCAATAATCCGAACTGTAATCCTTTTATATGTTTAACAACATTAGATAAAGTGATGTAGATATACGATCAGTTGTTTCGACCGTATATGATACTGCATTTTTTATGTAGTTTTGTAGGTGATTTTTTCTTGTTTGTCATTAGTCGGAGCAATAGACAAATTACTTTTATTTGTGCGAAACCAAGAAGAAAAAGACGAAATTTGTAGATATTGTTGAAAATTTCACTCCTAGTACATTAATTAAAGTTAGGTAGGTAATAAGTTATAGTAAGACGAAGTTCTTCCTGGAAGAAAATTCGCTCCACGCCAATGTAAACTTTGAGTTCACATTGCGACCGCTTTTCATTACTGTAACATTTCTAAGTGTAACATTGTGAAAGTTAAATCTTTGTATCAAAATTTGTCTTCCAATCAAATTAAATTTGTAATGTAACATACACACAGAGAGCGCGCGTGTGTGTTATAGAGCCAATTAAGTTTAGTATTTAAGTTTGTCATTTTAAGTGATGTAAAAGACGTATGAGAAATTAATGAGCTAAATTATTATACCCCTAAGAGCTACACTAATGTAAATTAAAATAAATTACATTCACACTAGTGTGTTACTAATGAAATTTTGTGAACTTTCATATTTATGATCAATCATCGATGTCTTGTTTAATTACTAATAGTAAAACGTATCAGGACCGAATCTGTATGTATTCTGAATAAATTTTGAACAATTAATTGTAACTAATACAAATTTTTTCAAATTCCATAATTTATATCACAAATCAATAATAAAATAATTCACTCCTTTGTCTGTGAGTCTGATCTTGAAAGCTTACAAAAATATTTATATATTTTTAAAAGCTCTTAAATTGATAGTTCATGGAAACCAATCGCAGTCAATAGTCTGATTTGTTTCGCTCTATTTACGATGCTTTTGTGGTCGCCAATAATGTAGGAATACGCCTTATGCATATCTATTTGCGTGTTCTGACTTTACGGCTGTCTGTTCTCCACTATTTATTCTGCAATAATCGTTAAACAGTAGCAATTTCCGACTACCCAGGTATTAGTTACAATTTGTTCTAGAAATAGCGTTTTTATTATTATAAAACTAAGCGCAAAGTTTTGCATACCCACACTAAATTGAAGTTGCTTACAGGATGTGCAATATTTTTTTTGCATGCATAATTATGTGATGTGTATTTTATTGCGCTCTTAACTTTTAATCCTTGTTATAAAGGCATACCTTATAACATGTAAAAATAAAGAAATCAGTTATTCTGCTGTCACGATTAAAAATAACGTTACTGCTTAAAGCAAAACAAAGGGTGTCCTACACTTACCTTCGGACACGTTTGACCTACGTGGCGCCGGCATGGTACGCTTTGGAGTCTACGTGACAACCAAAGCGCCTGCAGCCGCAGCAGAACCTAGTTCTTCGAGAGGTCATGGGAGCGGGTTGGTACGTCCGGAACGACGTGGTGTAGCGCGACCTCAAGGTGACGACAATCGAGAAGCATATGATTCGTTTGGTGCAGTCTAGCTCATTGAGGTCCCCTCATCCAGGGGATATCTGGGTGCGACCCTAGTAAGTCTCATGGGTTGGATTTCCCCCGCTAATCAGAGCCCAACCGCCAGGATTCCCTATTTCTCCCGAGTTCATGCCCGGGTAAAAAGGATGATCTTTAAAACCGGTAGATCCTCGCCACACATGCCAGAAAGGTGAATGGCGTAGAAAGACTTGGTGTTGTTCCACTTCTTGGGCATATGGGAAGAAATTCCTGATTAGGAATAACCAGTGCCTTTGTACAAACTTTTCATACATATTTTGTTTCCGGTAATTTTATTGTGTTTACAAAATAAATAAAAAACTAGTTAATAAGGATACCATGGTAAGCCTCATTTGTGTTTTAACCGTGCTGGAGAGTAGTATCTATTTGCTAGGAAATGTTAAAAACGTTTCGTTTGCGTCATAGTGATTGTTATTAAGAAGTGAATTATTGTGTAAACCTTTCTCTGCTCGACTACTCAATTATCCGTCCACGATGATGTTTGACCCTTGTACCAATAATTCTGTGCATCCGACAGATAATATTAAGACATAATATCCATAGGTTGCACTATCAAATTACCACTAGGTAGAATTCATCACAGTTTCCTACGCATAATCAACAAAAAATAGTAATTAGCAATAAATATCATTAAGAGCTTTCAAACCTGGTTTGTTCTTTTCTTGTGAAATTCTAAGTGATCAATTACTTAAGAGCGTTTATTACAAATGCCGTGGGACTAATTTTGCTATTTAGCCCGTAGCGCGACGAGTTTGACACTCGACCCTTGTTGACGCTGTGTATTACTTTTATTTTACGCTGGTTTACTTTATAATTTTTGTAACAAAAATTAGTAGTAAGATTTGTAAACAAAGTGTTACTTAAATTTTTTTTTCTTTCTATTATATCTAATATTTTTATAAATATAAGAAAAAAAACTAGATATGTTGACTAAAATGTTTTTAAAATATCTCAATGAATTACTCTGAATTATACAAATTAAGTACAAGTATTACAATTATATCTGCAATAATAATTATAGGCAAATAAATTTACTAGCGGAGTATTACACCTCCTTTACAAGATATAAAAGTTATACCTAGAGGAAAATCACTAAAAACGACAATATTGAGGAATGAAGCATCTTAGTCGATAATTAGATGGGAATTCTCGGCCAGTAACAACAATTTCTTGAGTGCTTTCGTGCTTCGAAAAGAAGGTATCGGTCCCAATAGTTGTTCTTAGGGTCATCCGTTAGCGTAAAATCCGTACCTATTCGCTTTTTAATGAGCAGCGTCGTGTACGTTCAAACCTTCTCGATTATAAGAGAGATGCGTGCATTGCCGTGGACTAATTATGTTTTATAGCTATCGGCTTTAAATTGAATAATTTTGCTGGTCTGTTTCAGATGATGGATGCAGAAGCAGCATTGAACGCAGATGCTGCAGACGCTACTGAGCTTGAAGGTCGTATGTCGGAAATTTCGAATAATAATATAGAAATATCAGTAATCTCCAGCAAAGAAAGCTCTAAAGTTAATTCACCTGAAGCTTCGTCACAAAAACTTTGGTCTGACTTGTCTTCGACATTACAAAAAGGAGACAACGTGGTCGCGGAACAGAAACCTGTCGTCTTTATCAAACCAATAATTTTAGTCAATGACAAACTACCGGAAGATTTGGACCAAAAATGGTCGCATATAGTGGAAAATGTTACAAATAACGAAAAATTCAAAGGAGTACCAACAAGGAGAAAATATAAGCGGAGATTTGTCAGAAGACGTCATAATGTATTTAAAAGATCATACTCAATCGCGTGACAACTTGATTAAAGTTATAAATAGTCATTTGTATATTTGATTAAATAATATTTAGTTTAAAAAATTTTATACGATTAATTTACAATATATGTATTACAATTAATTCAATTGACCAAAAATTATCCTGCATTCCCGTGAGCTTTTTTTACAAACACATATGGGAAAGTGAAGCTCACGGGTAAGTTAATCTTAGAATATAGCTTGATATTATTTTTTATTATTATCATTGATAGAATTCGTTAATACAATCAAAAGTGTTTTGTGATTAAAATGATTTTGAAATATTTGATTACTCTATTAAAATTTCAATATATTTCAATGGAATTTAAGTCTGGCGATCGAACTGACCACGGTAGTAATCTGATTATAAGCTTCGGGCTGGTCTTTTCGTAATGATTTTGGTGATGTGTAATTGTGAATTACGTTGTATAAGTTGAAAAAAAGTAGCACATTGGACAAAGGATTGAGTACATTTGACACAATTATTTCAACGATAATCTCTGCACTGACAATAAATATCATTATTGTTCCACTTCCATAAGCTTCGTCTTTTTGGCACAATTTTAAACGTTCCCATTTTCCAGGGATTCTCGAAAACCATCGTATTTCGTTGGATTTCTACTTAATTTGTTTGTAATAATTCAATCGCCTGTTATCGTTCCTGAAGGGATGAGAAGAAGAAAAACATTAACGGAATTATAGGATAATGTGGCAAAAAACAATAATGTTATTTATCTGATCCCATCGGTACTAATTATATTTGATCGCAGGTAGAGGAAAACCTGCGCTCATCCGATTTCAACATTCGGAAAACAAAACAATTTCTTTGGTGCTGCTTGTTTAGGGCTTATTTAAGATATGTATTGAAAGGCGTATTTCTAATGCTTGCTTTTTATAATGGAATACACTTATTCCTTAAAGTGGCCTTATACTACACCCTCAAAATTAGATTTTTTCTAACCTCTATAGCAAACTATTTTTACCTAACAAAGATTACGGTTTTTTTTAATATTCTCACTTTTCTCTTTATTAACAAGCATTAAGATTCATTTAACTGATTGATTGTTAGGATATATTAAAATAAATTAAAGTTTATAGAAGGTTAATGAAATCTTTAGATTTTGTGCAAATTTTCAATTTGTTTTCTATATACATATATCTTATTGATATTTAACAATGTTGACCGGATAGATTGAGTTCACCGATATTTTAAATAATAATATTGTGATAATCCCACCAAAAAAAATAATGTAGACGAAGAATCGACTAATTAGCTTGTCTGCGTTATATTTATTAGAAAAATATTACTTGTCAAATGTCAAATGAAGAAAGTATTCTTTGAGGTACGGAGGATATTTTGAATCAAATATAATATTATAGAGAAGAGTGAAAAGGTGAGCATATCGGCGAAGGCGAATTGGGGGCCACTTGAGATTCGTGTGAAATTCTGAAATATGGTCATATTTTCGAAGTTCAAATATTAACCATATGCACAAATTTTGAAGGCGCTCGGGTTAGTTAAGTTGCTCTTCAGTAATGTCGAAATAGCAGACATAGGCATAGTTAAGTATAGGAATAACTAATGATTGAGAAAGAGAAATTTTTATTGCAATAGGAAGTACATTCTTAAGTCTTAAGTAATTGTAAATGAATAAAGTATTACGATAGCCATCATTTTAAAACGCACGAGACTAAGCAGCTATTTATCAACATCCACAATCAAATTCAGGAATTATTCGAATATCTTTTTTACAGTAATAAATCAATAGAAGAACGTCTGCCGATTTTATTCGATTATTAAGCATGGAATGGATAGCATTTGAAAGGTAAGATTGAAAAGAATTTTTATAGGTAATAATTTAAAAAAGTTGACCCAATATTTTCTAAAACCTAATGTAGGAGGGAAAGATGCTATTTGTAATTTAATCGTGCATTATCCTAAGTGTCAATTCAGAATCTGTTTAACTGTTTTCAAGAAAAAAGGAGGTTCTCCATTTATGTGTATTAATTTTTTACATTTGTTACCTCTGAACTCAACCTACTTCTATCTGTCTCCGTTATTTATAACCGATTTGGAAAATGTCTTTTTTGTGTGTATACTTCCCGTTAGGTCCCACTTAAATTTTAAGACAAAATACCGCCGCTGAGGGCAAAATAGCAGATGAAACCAAAAAAATCACCTTCATCAAATTCAAAGTGTTTTTTTTTTTGTTTAAATATTTGTTATCAATGATATAAGTTTCAGCTTCATTACAATGCTAAATAAATATTAATTACGACAGAGGTTACGTATAGCTGTCGTACAGAGATAGTATTTATCTAAATAAGTGGCAAACCAATTAGTGGTCTTTACATGACTCTGGTCTGTTCTTGTGATTATACAGATCAGGTATTCAGTGCAAGGGTATTTCCGAGCGCAGGACGGCAGACACTCCTAGGCTGAGTAGAGTCCACGATATTTTTGATAAGAGAAATAATATTTTGATTTTTTTTTTTCTTAAATCTAATAGTTTTAAATTTATAAATTGTGTGTAGCCGAGTTCTCGATCCAGGGGGTGAGGCTCGCACTATCGAATCATTTGATCGTTCACTGTGTTGAGCGTTACTGATATAAGGACTGTCGACGTTGGCCACTGCCTCCTCGCCGCACGCTGTAGTGTTGTAGTGGTAGTAGAAAATATTACATCGATAATGTAATAACGTAACGGCCATTTAGTAAATGGTCAGTATCGCCTATTGATACGTGCAATGCCAAGATAACTGTTTTTAGCCAGCATTGAAGTTCCCATATCAAATTATTTATTTTTTTTTAATTTTTTTTTTATTTCGTTATGTTTATATTACTTACTGTAGTATTCATCTGGTGTTTGATTACGATGACGTATGATGATAATTAGATCACGCCAAAGTATTGTATTTTATGTTAATAGTCTACAAACGAGCAGACGAGCCACCTAATGGTATGTGGTAACCGTCGCAATGGACATCGGCAAGACTAAAGGTATCACTGATGCTATTAAACTTTATATAACAATTGAGCCAATTTTAACCATATTATGCTATAAGTACATTTGGGTTAATTCACATCCTGTTTTACATATTTCCGCATTTCCTTGACACAAGCTAGCCTGAAAGAAATCACTACTTAGCCATTTTGTGTATACGTATGCTTCTTGTAAGTCACAGTTTATCTTTTTTATCTATTATAAGTCAATACTAGACTACAATCCCACCCGATGGTAAGTGACGAAGTAGCTTTAAATGGTAAAGCGCATTAATTAAAAAAAAACCTACTCACTCATGCCTTGAACTATTTATTTCTGATGTATAAATAAAGTTTAGGTATATCCATCTTAAGATCCTTTATTTGAGGTATTAGAATTAGAATAAAGTATTATAAATGCCGTAGCTTAGATTTTCCAACAGCTGTATTCTAACTCCTGTTTGAGTACGGATGACGGATGACAACTCTAATGAGGTTTCCTGCAGAGATCCCAGTAGTGAATGTCATTTAATGATAAAGGAAATTAATCATGGTCCAGTAAAAATAGGATATAGGGATCTAGGTTACTCAACTAGGTAACCTAGGCCACTGCAAGATGGTGACGGTCGAAATAACTTTTGACAGATAAATATTTAACAGACACTAACAAGCAGGCTCCTTTGTCGTTAGCCGCTCGTCGATAGACGTCGCTATGTGTGAATTCACTTGTGATAGCGAATCAAAATATAAAAATTGTGGAATATAAAATCATATTCACGAATAAAAATAGATACGTACACAAACTTAAGGTTGTGATTTCCACACTTTTATTAAAGAGGGAATTCGATAACACAATTAAGCCTATCCGATTCTGTCAAACAGAACTGACATAAATGGCGTGTTTTTCGCTGTATACTTTTAATGACACATTTTTTACATTGAATAAAATAAAAACGTTCACCCACTCACACCCCTGCATTACGATTGCGGGTGGGATGAACAAACACAAATATAACATAAATGTCCGCCCCGGCCGGGAATTAAACCTGGGACCCCTCGCTCGTCAGGGAAGGTACCACTACCAACTTGCTACTGGGTCGTGTAATATGGGTTTGTATGTATATGTGAACATTTTTTAACTTATTATAAGTATTTGCTTCATAAATCCCATGTTATGGTAAATTAAAATACAGTCCAAGATGGTAAAGCACCTTTTATATAAAGGTGATATCGGAGATGGACAGCCTTCCTAGCATCATGGTCTGATTCCGCGGACGGATAATTGTTTATTAGAGCAGAGTAACTTTTCCAACAACAATTTACTGTCAACGATAATTACAAACCAAAACGTGTAACAGTTCCTAGCAGAGAGGCGCTACTCTCCAGCACGGTTGAAACACAACGTAGGCCTGCCATAAACCTGTCCCATAGCTGGGCTTCCTTATAGCCCGAGAGTCATAACGACGGTGCTGCCATAATTCGAGGTGCGTGCCGCGTTCCGTTTAACTGTAGTCGTGGCTGTGTCCAACAAGATATATATGTATATATCTGTCTAGTTCGCTTATTGACATGAAGATATGTAAGATAACAGCTTTACAGGGAAGTTTATTGCGATATCCGGTAAGTTGGTCTAACTTTGTTTCTATGCAAACTTGACGTTCCCTGAAGAAAGAATTATTTGTTTAAAGTGATTAAACAATGGTGTTACAATGCTGGCGTAAGATAGTCTAATTAGCATCGGTCAAATCCTTAACAATCCGTTGGGTTGTTGCCGTTGACATTTGTGGAACCCGCTAAAAAGTGTCTCGAATAAAGAGTCTCGAAGAATAGAGCGAGGGCGTGGTCTTTGTGAGTTGAGTTTAGCAATAGGGGCACAGCAATACAAATCGGTCTAAAGTAGACGTTTTATGGTATTAGCCAGTTGCTGAACTGTGTTAGAGAGATTGTTGTTTTTGTGTTCAGGTACGTACTGTATATCAATGTTATATGCGCGTGCCAGCTGTTCCGTTTGTGTTATGCGCTGGACATAATATTATGTAACCACTCGAAACTGTTCGTTATCGCCTTGCAATTGGATTCATTAAACCTTTGTAAAATTCTCACTCGCGATTTTATCGTGTTCAATATTAAATTGAGTCAACGTCTCGTCTAGCCTATTCAATTTCACTTTGAGTAATTTTCTGTGTAACTTTACTCAAATTATTTCGATATATTTTATTCGCAGTGTTCGTGGTGCCTACGGGATTTCATGCAATAAGTTCCGTTTTCGTGATGCGGAGAAGGGCAGATCTGCGTCCGTTTAATCATTTGCTATAGATGATAAACGCAATGGGATATTGGAATTGTTGGTACCAAAGCTTTTTTTGCTCTTTAGTTGATACGTTTCTTTCGTTAAGTTCAAGCAATTGTAGTGGAATTTATCTACTCAACAACAGTTCACTTCCGAAATGAAATTCCCTTAAGTTGATTTTGTTAGCCAGAACATTTTTGGGTATTCCTTGCAAATAATCACGGTGTTTGACACAGCAGTGTCCAACGTTTATTATCGACAAGGGGAGCGGTGTGTCGCATGAGCACTAAGCACTGTGGCATGAGCAGTTTCACGGCTGTTAACGAAAAATCGTTGCAAAGAATTTTGCTTTTATTTCTGTAACCACTGAACAGATTTTGGTAATTAGTGTCCCAAGAACGGGATAAACATCAGTGTTTAGTTATGTGTATTTAGTTACGTAAATATAAATGAATTTAAACACAAATTACTTTACAAATTTAAGATTATCTAAAGTTAACAAATAAAGTATTCAATATATAAAATATATACAAATAAAGTATTGGAAAAGTTACTTGCAAGTAAATACATGGGTTACAATTATCCGAAGATCTAAATTAAACAACGTAGTTCAAAATTTAATTTCGTCGGTATATATGGCAGCATAAATCGAATTTGCATATCTAATTTGCATGTTTCCAATGTCAGTATCGTTATATCTACATTATTATATATTCCATAGTGGTTTCACCAACATGTCTGCCGCTTCAAATTAAATGAATGTTTGAGGTAAACCTGGGTTCAGATGTGGTTTCAGTGTTATGATTTTGCCGCGACGTATTATTTATGTATATTACGTATTTGAAGCAAAGCAACAACATTACAAAAGAATCAACAAGATAATTTATCCTTGCCTTTTAAGTTTACAAGACGTTGCAGCTCTATTTATGTAGATTCACACCCTACACATAAATAATATATAAAGTCCCATTAACTACATACATAGTAAATGATATATTAACCTAATGTGTCAGTAAAGATAATTATGTAATATTAATTAGTTACTGTAGTTGATAGTAACAGGCGTTACGTTGCGGAAATTCGAAGTATTCGAATTCGGAATCCTCAGGGTAAATATTACCCTGAAAATGCTCCGTTTCGGAGCGAAGGACGTGTTGGTGACGGTATGTGTGTTGGTATATACATTTATTTATCATAAATGCATGTTTTCCTTCGTGGGTGAGAGGAATATTCTATGCATATATAGAAGTATATACCATCACATATTGTGCTTGCAAATTGTTGCAAAGTAAATTAATACTAATTTAATAATTAGTTACTCTTTAGTAATTCTGCAGAAGAGGAAGGATATTTTTGTAACAGAATTTAAATAGTACTGTCGGTTAGTTCGACGTTGTGGGCTTGCCCTTTGTGAAATCTGTTATAAAAATATTGCAATTTCCAAAGACTGAGATGCTTCCTCTTGAATACTTCCAAACCCTCCAAACAGAAACGCAGTTGTGAAAAGTGACAGTAGGAAAGTACTGGTATATTCGTGTGAAATTCTGGAGCATTCCTATATAAAAGTGTTTAGCAAGTAAATATGTTATTCTGATATCCGGTTAAAAATTGGGTATTGGTGAAGATTTCCGTATGTACCAAGATGTTGGTACCACGCTTGCCAATTAAGTAAAATAAACATAATTATTTAGCCTTCTCTGTTGTTTAAAAAATATTATGAAGAAGAACAAAACAGTGAAACAAACCCCTCTGCATATTTTATAATAAATTAAATCAAAAATAAATTTGCAAAGAACGGGTTTCCACTTCACCTGCATTTTACTTCAATGGTTGAGTCAACAAGATGGCGTCGAGACGGCTGACGGCATGGCCGACATTTTGCTTCTTTAGTCCGATTTTATCAACTACACGCATCATGATCACATAATGTTAATGACGTAACCATGATAAAATTCGATATTCGGCGCTGATATGATACACGATTCCGGCTGTTTTATTTCGAATCGGATTTATCCGAACGTCGATGTATACGGTTCAGAGTTCGGTTTCTGGCTGGGCGTGTTAGCAACAAAATTCGAAGTTCGATACGACTAACGATGCGGAGATAAGGTTCCAGTGATCGCATCAGGAAACTTATACATACATAGAGCCAAATCAATACGTATATAACATGTAGGGTTGTTAACATAGAAACGCACTTACTCCACTTTACAGCATTCCCATTTTTTTACATAGCTTTTCGTTTGAACGTGTGTACAAGGATATGTATTAATCTTTTTTACCAAGTAAACCTCTTTCTGTTCGTTACAATAGCATTGCCGTGCTGACAACACCCAAAATATAATCTTCGAAGTACACGCGTCCTTTTCGGATAGAAGTAGTAGGTATGGACTTATTAATTCACAAAACGGAGCTATTTTACTTAAACTATATGCTGTATCATTGTAGCTAATACTTACAATTATTCTACATAAAATATAAAGAACTAAAAGACTTAATCTTATGTTTAATGGTCGCATGCCACATACATTCGATTCTTAAATCGATCAAAATGCTGTTCTATTTATATATATGAAAAATCAAACATGTGTTAGATGATAAAATGCGGCATCAGTTTTTATTACTCTCATCTCTTCGCCATATAGGGACCCAACAATTGGAAACCTACAGCCGTGTAACGTTAAATATGTATGTACATCTATCTGCATACCTCTGTCTTGAAATATAATGTTAGTTTAAAGATGATGATTGACTTCAGCTTTTTAGCAGTCTGCTACAATTAAATAGAGCTTTATAATCAAGAAAGCCTGCTGTAAACTTTACCTAGCAATTATTCGGCGTTACTGATCAATCCGAATTTACGAAGCTGTTCTAATGCCAGAAAGACTTAAACAAAGCTTAATGACACGAACTAATCGTACTGACATTATTGAACATTAGTGATGGTTTAACGTGCCCTGGAAATACCCATGATACCGAAAGTGGTCTAAAACGCCACCCCCAAGGGTCTTCTACAAGGACCTGCAGGGTATCCGCGTCAGCGAAAAAACAAAATGGGGTCCATGAGATGTAATTTTGCCTTTCCATGAATGGAATAAGCAATATTTCCATATAGATAATAGGTACCCATTTACTTTCATTCGTCTGTGCAAAAGAAGAAAGAAGAAAAAATCTTTATTTTAAATAAAAGTGCCTAACTCAAATTTTTTTTATTACTTTATTCACACTACACTTCACTTTTTGTTCTCACTTCACAATTATTACAAATTTAACTATTTCAAGCGTGTAGCACTAAACCAGCTGTCACAAACACATTTGAAATCGATGAAATTGCAAAAAAGTATGGGGAGCTCTGTTCCAGTGATTCTTAATTTGCTATGAATTATTATTATTTTGTCATTTATACATTAATGTTAAGTAGATTGTGTTCTGTCCATCTTAGAGTCCAATACGAACTCCCCTGCTTGAAGTACACCACAGACAAGCCAATAGCGCTAAGATCCTACTTTGGGAAATGATGGGGACTTAGTAATCTACTTAATATTTTATTGAAATTTAACTAAATTTATATTTTTAATGTACGTACATATGTATTGAATGCTAGATTTATATGTGAAAATTTATGCGGCAACGTAAAGAACATTATTTGTTGGTGCGCGGAGTAAAACCCTGCGTCATTTGTTTCATTATATAAATTTTACACTGGTTGCCTTTTTTTGTTCAGCAATTTTCAACTCGATAGCCCGTGCTTACGCCATATTTTTTATTAATTTATTAATTAAAGTGTCGTATTCATTTGTATAACAACAATAACTAAGAATATAATTTTATTGATTTTTTTCATAATTTATGCTAATGACTTTTCATTTGTGTATGTCCATGCCACCCGCAACACACGGAACCCTAGTACCGGGGTGTGAGTGTGTAAACGTTTATTTACTTATTTATTATGACTACAGATAACTGTTCTCCTAATACGTTCAAATAATACAATGCTGGCAGTTAACATTTTTCATTTTTTAATTTTAAATAATTAAATTATTATAATTATTATGATAAAAATTATAATAACTAAATAGTCTGTCGACTATAAAGTAACATTGAAATTTATGCCCTTTTTACAAACACAAACTCTCGAGTAGAAAAATTTGCACCCTTTTCCTCCTCTGTTTGTCATCGGATTTTTTTTTTGTTTGGTACCTATTGAGGAGCTTTAGTGTTATCAATAAAAAACTTATTAAATGAAATTCCATAAAACGTTTATTATTTAAGTAAAAAATTCGCGGCATGAATTTGGAGTGAATGATTTATTATTAATTTAATCTCCCCGCAGTGAAATCTACTCCAAGAGAGAGTTCCTTAAAATCTATATTAATATAGAGAAAATGCGAATTTTGTGAGTTTGTGTATATGCGGAAAGTACTCTTTGAAACCACGACACCTATCTGAAAAATTATTTTACCATTTCAAAGGTACATTATTCCGGATGAACATAAACTATATATTATTGGAACGAAGTTCCTTACGGCAGGCTTGGAGGAGATAGGGATTTTGCTGCGCCA
>PDGT01000001.1:13095499-13123789 GCA_003671415.1 Megathymus violae
AATTCTACAGTAGCCGAAGGAACTTCGTTCCTACCTGGTGTCCCACGACACCACATTTTTTTTTTTCAAGTGTATATTTGTTTAACCCCAACGAAGTCGGGGCGGGCTTTACGTTATTTATAAAAATAAATATATTCGGCGTGAAATGCAATTCAATGTCAAACAAATAATTGTCTATGGTCTCAAAGTAAACATTGTCTCGAAGGAATATTTATTATCCATATACACATACAAATTACCTATATATATACATATAATATGAAATATATAGGTCAATTAGCCTTGGCGAAACCTAGCCGGTATAGCAAAAATAAACCTAAGAAAAAGTAAAAAATGCGTTATTTTTTTTAACATAGCTGACCCAAGTTGAACCACATTTTCCCTATTGTTAGTAGTTTGAAGTAAATCGAAAATTATTGCATAATATTTTATTTATACACGCTCGCAGTTAAAGTAATAGATTTTTATATATGTATGCAGTTATAATTCACTATATATACTCTTTTCACTTCATATACTGTTTGACAAAAGAACCTCAATTACCTTCAAGGTTAAAAAAATAATGAAATACATTCAAATTTCGAGCTATGGGCGACAATTAGATAAAATATACCCGTGTAAATCTTAACGTAGGCCACTTGGATCTCTTTGTCGACCCTTGCTGATAAATGACACTCATGTACGGACCTTTTTAGATTAAAAGTTGAGTTTGCAAAGGAATTGGCTTAAGAACTAATGATGTGAGTGTGAGTGAATAATAGTACAATTATTGGATTTGGGGTCTGTTATTTTTTTTGTAAATTGTCTTATAGTTTACTGTTAATTGTTACATTTATTATTAAACTGTAGGTAATTGCGATATCGTTTGGACTGGGTCGGAATTTTGAATATACCATTAACTTTCAAAGTTATGGATGTTTTAACAGTAAAGTATCATTTGCTTCAGGTAGAAAAACTGATTATGATGGCATTCTGTTGCTGTTGTACAATTTCCTTTTCCATGCAAAATATAAGACTTAAAACAAAGCTTCTCCGATTGACGTTCATTGACGTTGAGGCATTACTTTACGGTTAACTTAACACTAATGAAAAACTTGCGACGTAAATAATTAGATCGTTGAGAAATACCGCGTATAATGATCTGAATTTCGTAACACCCACATCATGATATCACTTTGTAAATGAGTTTCTAGTTTATTTAGCCCACATGTCAGATTTATCTAGGAGATTTTGGTAACTTTTTGGCAAAAAACATGACGTAATAAGATAAATTAGTGTCAGTTTTATGAATGACTACAGTAAATAAATTTATTAATGTGTTTATATTCTATAGAATATAATTCTGATGGTGTGCGCAGGAAAAACATGACCTAATTTTTCTATCCCCTTTCCAGCATTGAACGACCCGACGCACCGGGAGTAGCCACTCCTTCGTCGTAAACATCCCTCCGGAATGTACGACCACAACATGAAGACGCGTTTTACTCGGTCATTCGTTACACATACCGCAAAGGGTTGGAACAACTTGCCCGCTTCGGCATTCCCGTCAGATTATAATGAATATATGAATGGCTTATATTATATCATTAGATTATATACATGGCTTCAGGAGAAGAAGAATATAGGCTCTCAATGAACTAGTCGCTTAACCATTCAAGTCTACATCGTCACTTTTTAGCTGGTGGTGGTTTACTACGCACAATTTATTATAAGTTAAAAATATATAAATTTAATTACTCCCGTTGCCAGTTTAGTATAGTTTCCGGCTGTAATGTTTTCTTTTTTTGCTTTTTTATATCAACACCTAATAAACAAAGCGATGTTAACTTGACACTGCCAGTCATAAACGTCCATAACCAAATAATTTAGTGATGTGATGGCGCTTACAGTACAAGCGCAGAATTCTATTTGTAACTAGCTTTAAACCATTTCATGGTTGAATTGGGAAAAAAAAGGTTGCTAACAAGGCAGATGAACAGGCCTTTTCCCATGGAGCAGTGTTGTGGGATTAACTGTAAGTGCAAGTACCTCATCATTTTTCGTTGTTCAGATGAAGGCACCAAGAGCAGAGATCGTGTTAAGGATTGATAGAGCCTCTTCCATTCCTAATAGCCTATTTAAAATCTACTATTATCTTCGTTTTATTCACGAATTCACATCCTATGTATTACACCAGTGCGCTATCATAATAATAACAAAACGCGATAACAAACCAAATAGCATTTATGTCAATACGCCTTAACGTCGTATTAAGTATCTTGGGAAAAGCTACAAAAGTTAGGTATAAATACTCTGCAGGAAATATTACCTATTAATCTTTTTACTGTGTAATAAATACGCCGCCTCCGACACCCGCGCGGAATGACAAATGAATAGCCAGATGAGTTAGTAGTTCGCGATAGCAAATATAATGGCTGAATATTCATTTATGATTTTTCATTTCTTGACCATATTCCTCGTGATGAATGATGGTGATGATGAATTGCTTCAGATTAAAGTTAAGTAATCCATTCCCAACCTTTAACGCTATATGTATGTTAGTAAGTAAACTTCTGTATTTATGTATTACAAGCACACATTTGGTACTACTATCAAATCATGGTCGTAACTAACAATCATTTTAATACTTGCACTGATATATCCATGGGTAAAATAAACTGTTCTTTACCCATTTACTTCTTTTTCCATCGTAATCATCTGTTCAAAATCAAATATTATATTCAAATTTTCACAGTATAAAAGCAGGTTCAACTCCTTTCTCACCAGCAATGAGATGAAAGCAATGGTCATGCCCTTAGTGGTGCAGGTACACGTAGAAAGCGTTGGCCACTCCTCATTACGTGGTCCATTTACCCGTTTAATTTAACGTGCTCGGCATCGAAATCGCGAATACTGATTTTTTCTAATCTGTGATTATCTTCTAAAATATTAATTATAATGATTTGCTGTTAAAGGCAAATTGTATAGATCTATATTAAATTAACAGCGTTACTAACTTATATAATTAGGTCAAAATTAATATTATGTTGATTAAAATAAGTTCCTAAATGTAACCCGAAAAAAAATATCAATCGCGTAAAAATGGTCAGATTGTATTATCCGTAGGATATATCCGTAGCACATATCCAGTGCCAACGCGGAATTTTTTTGGAGATATTTTAAGAATACACAATTGCATAGTATATCATTTTGATATATCTCGTAAAGTTAAGCCAGCGTTAGAAATTATAACTACACTGGAGTTGAAAACAAACACCCCGATTTTGACCTATGACCTTACAAATCCTTTTGCGGCTGCCGGAAACCGATCAGGTCAATTTCTGCTACAGTTCCGCCATTTTCGCTAACCTATCGAGACTGATATTTTGATAATTGCGATTTTTTGTTTTATTTATTATTACAACTTAACTGTTCGACTTACCTTAACTTCACTGGTAATAAGTTTCTCATAATGTGCTTTTTACTTAGAAACATTCATCACTGGTTATCTGTTCTTTGAACAATTAATGAACCTAGCGAAAACTCTGATTGTTCCTTATATAATCAGTGCTGAGATATCTGTTTTCCTTGTAAATACGAGTAGTTACAAAAATACTTCTTTTAGTGCGTATCAGCGATCTTGGCAATTTCGGCAATCTCTGATTTTCTTTTTCTTCTGGCTGTCGTTAGTCGTGTTAGAGTTGGAGAGCGAGATACGATGATAACTGAGAAATATTTATTAAATAGA
This sequence comes from Megathymus violae, assembly GCA_003671415.1. Lineage (NCBI taxonomy): Eukaryota > Metazoa > Arthropoda > Insecta > Lepidoptera > Hesperiidae > Megathymus > Megathymus violae. The sequence goes on from PDGT01000001.1 coordinate 13,099,227, forward strand.
CACATTACTTATCTTTTAAGTTGTACATGAAATAATAAAAATCTTTGTTAAATATATATATAGAATTCAAAGGGTAAACTAAAAAATTATACTAAACAACGAAAATAAATTATAATTAAATATTATTGCAAGCACTACATACTGAAATGTTTGAAATCGGTTTCTAGTCAAATAGATAGTTGGTAGATACGCTTGGTTCAATCCCGCCACATTGATGTCATAAAACATATACTAACATATAACAATATTTTATTTAAATTTATTTCGTTTTTAGAACAATTTTGTAGTTTTTCTTTTACATTGGTTGATTTTTTTTTATTTTTAATGATATTCAAACATAAATATTCTTACGTATTAAGTAACTAAGTAAACTAAATAAAATCTGTCGACTAACTCAGTGTTATCCCTCAAGTCTAAATGATTAAAGGGTGCTGTTACTTTCGTTACCAGTTTGGTATTAGGGATTGTGACTTCTAAACACAAACACTCCAATAATGGCTTTGCAATGCAACCGGTACCAAAAGCAAAAAGATTAAAATAAAATCTAAAAATTTCATTTTTTATTTTAAAAACAATTATTTTATCAGTCACTGAGATGGTCAATAACGTACTGGTTTTGCAATGTTAATATTACCACAGCAAATAAATTAAATACGGCTGAAATATTGCTATTCGTCTGGAAATTCTACTGTTTATCTTAATAACTCATCATCATATCCTCCTTATGTTTAAAGGAGACTATCTCCAAGTAATTCCCTGTACATTAAAGAAACAATCATCAAAATCGATTCGTACACAATTCAGTTATGGGTGGACATACATTTTAAAATTTTGTTACATGCATACGCTCATTTAAACTCTTACTTTTTTGAAGTTGGTTAAAAACACACTAATATAATTACCACCAACAAATATATTTAATCGCGGCTTAATTATTTCCTTCCGTTGAGGAGTTCCACTATTTTATGTCTGGAACCTATTATTAGGTCCTAACCATATTTATAAGGGACCAACTACAAGCCATCTTCTATACTCTAAAAAAGAAACATTAAAATCGGTTTAAAATATTCTATACAAGTCAAATTTCAATTCTATGCTCATTTATTTATTTAAAATTTTTGAATCATAGATAAAGTAAGGTGACAAAGGTTATGTACTACATTTGGAAAGTTAAAATAATCGCGGTGTTCAGGGTACGTGATATATTTTATATATAGGTATTGATAAAAATATACAAACTATAAATAAATATGAATATACCTATATGAATATGGTGCATATAAAATAATTGTATTACATAATATATACCATAACGGTTTGATGTTGTTTCATAAAATTCGCAGGTCAGAGTTGTTAAAGTGAAGTTTTTGAGGAATTAAAGATACAGGAAAAAACTTCTTTCGGGACTTTATCGCTTATTTCTTCACTAGCCCATCGATCAAAACATGTTTACAGTATGCTATTACAACGTTTAGCCTAATCCTCATATTTACAGAAAACTTAAATGCTTAAAGTACAAAATCTACCAGAACGGTGAACGGTGAACGATGGTGGTGGATCTTATGAAGTGAAATCAAAGCTTGATATCGAAATGAGGGATTTATAACATGTTATTATATATACTCTTTGGCCCGGTTTGCCTCTCACATAGTAAATAAACTAACACAAGGTAACAACGCGAACGCGCGGGTCATTTCGATCAGTCTAGTCTAGCGCCTGGCACTTCCAATCTTATATGAATTATAATTTCGTGTACAGGTGCGGATAGATTTTGGTGGCGACAAAAATGAGCTGAATATTTTTTTTAGATTTTGGATGTAACAATGAAAAATAAAATAAACCCCCACACAAGAATTTATTTTGTTAAGAGAGGCACAGATAAATGACACATTAAAACAGCTTCCCGAGTTCCCACAATATAATTAACTCCTCCGACAGGAAAACGATACTGGGATTCTTTGGGGTGATTTTCTTTTAGCTCCGTCGAATCCTGAATCAACATCATCATCCACAGTCATAGAGTGAAGCTTTTAAAATCAACCGTGAAATATTTTTTACGTGTTTGTTTACAGTATTAAAGAGCCAGTCATCGGTGGGCCCCCACTTCCTTCTTAGTTTTTTTTTATGTTAATAAATAGTGTTAGTGAAATTGCATCGGTGACTACATTTGCTATTACGAAAGTTTATGAGCAGCGATAGCGACATCCTATCAGGAGATCCATCTTCTCGATTCTCGGCTACTATGATGAAAAGTATTGTCGACTTAACTTAATGAACTTGCCCACAGACTGAGATGCTGCAAATTTTTTTTGATTGTGTTTTTTCTTATTATATTTTTGTATTTCTTTTTTGTATATATTTATATTTTGTAAATAGTTCCTTAAAAATATATATTTTTTAATCTATATAATATTATTGTTGTCATTTAAGATCATGTAAATAAACTTGTCAACTGAATTACAATGTCATCAGAAGTCACCCCAAGAAACAGTAGACATCTAAAAATTTACTGAACGTTACGTGATCACAAAGACTTCCTTGTGACACCCACTCCTTAGCCTCAAACTTTATAAGTGATCTTATTAAAGTCTACCAACGATTCTTAATTAAATTTAAACGCCGTTGTCTCCGTATAAGTTGTTATGCACACTACACTATACGGTGAAGTTTAAGGAAACAATACAATATAAGGAAACATAGGTTATAAAATGAAACCCAGCAAATTCTTTCAAGACTAAAACTTATTTTGTGTATCCTTTCAAATAATATGTCGAATGCTCTCAATTATCTATGTTAATATTATAATGCGAGAGTAAACATTTTGTGAGTTTATGTACATATATGGGGAAAGTAATTACCGGATCCATGGCACCTATTCGAAAAATCGAAAGGGACTTAACTCAAAAATTGCAATTTATGCGAAATGACGAAGAAAGTTTTCAAAAATGTAATGGTCTTGAGTAAATTTAAAGAGACTGATGTATGAGGTTTTCCCTTTTTCCCTTTTTCACTCATAATTGGGGCTCTTTTTCACCATGGGGTTTTAGAGTAGGCTTTTTTAAGTAAATTTATAGTAAAATCTGGAATTTCAGGAATTTTGAGTTAAGTCACTTTCATTCTAAAGGTGCGATTTCAAATGTAAGTACATTAATTCGGCTGAACATAGGCTATATATCATATGCATAATAATTAATTGTTCATCCCCAACGAAGTCGGGTAGGACCGCGAGTACTTAATAAAGAAAATAATGTTAATGCGAAGAGATGAAGTTATAGTGTGATTTATTATAGTTTATTGAAAATGTACTGTTTATATATTACCTTGATATAACGCAGCTACAAATAATCAGCTCTTAATCAGATCAATATATATCTAAGTAAATTGAAAAGTAGTAATTTGTTAATTGATACATAATTTTACCTAATCAAAATGCTCACCTAAGCTATGAATATGTTCTAGACATTTTACATAAAAATCTGTTGTGCCTGTGTCAAAGAACTCTTTAGAGGTATATATCAATGTCTTCTCAAAATTGAATTTTTTACCATGCACATACTAATATTTGTCGTAAGAAAAGTCGACGTCTAGACATTACGTCCTTTCGGTAGAGTTATAACATGATATAAAATAATATTTTCTACTCACATACAGACATCGTGTACACCCTCTCGCGTGTACAGACCTCACTCGCCTTCGCTTATCCTACCATCAATAGTAACTAAAGAGGAGGAGACTGATTTTATGATTTCAAGATTTGCACACTTTTTTTATGCCATTTGTACAGTATACAACAAAGGATATAAACAAACCAATAGCAAAAAATAAAACATTCTTTGACATAATTTTTAGTTTAGTTTGGACACCTATGTAAATTGCTTTTCGTATAACGTAAAAAATAATATAATATTAAGGTATACTATAAACTCCTTCATTTACTTATCAATTCAGCATATCTTAAGCAAAATTGGACTTTTATTTTCACATGTACTTCGTAACCTGCGAAGAATCATTTTGTTGTAATTTTGACAGTTTATCGCCATTGCCAAAGATGTGTCAGCAAAAATGAAATTAATGTTAAGAGGTTTTAAAAAAATGAAATAATAAAGATATGATTTTTTTTGGCGCTAATAAATAAATAGTTATGCCTAATCTTCAACTTGAGTCAGTTTTTGTCAGGAACAGCGTTTGTCAGGAACGTTAGCATATAAAAAAGGTAATCTTGGAAAATATTGGCCTACCTCAGCGCTGATACAACTTTAAGTAAATTAAGAATTGTGCTTCATACGCAGTTTTATTAGCTGACAGACTAGATAGAAGAGAAATTAAGTATAAGTATCTTGATAATTTTGGAATACGTTCAGCAAATAAATGCAACTAAAATTGCATTAATTAATATGATAGATGTATTTAATGAAATTTTATAGGTATAAAATATTATTTTCAATAACTTATTAATGCATTATTTTCTTATTCTATTATCATCAGTACCTATACCTACTTACTTAGCTATTCACAAAATTCTATATTTTTAAAGCGACAGAGGAAATAAGAAGTGTCGTTGTAATATTAGTTAAAGCGATATTAAAACTACTACAATCTATTCATACATTCATACGAACAATGTCACAAACATTTTGTATTTATTATTATTATTAAAACGACCTTTATTTCATACTAGTAACCCGCCCCGACTTCATTAGGGTTCAAAATTTGTATACATAATATATACAGTCTATGTAAATCCGGAATAATGAACCCTTTAAATATTAAAAGAAATTTTCAAATAGATGCCATGGATCTGGAGATTACCCCTTGGAAAAACACAAACTCACTAAATTCGTACTCTCTCTTTATTATATAATATTACTATAGACTGATTTTGTTTGAGGTAGCAAAAAAAGCTTAACGGCCTACTCGTAGTATATAATAATGCCACCCTAAAACCGTTCTACTTGTCTGCCCGTATAATTTACTGAAAATTATTTGGATGATATTCTCCAAGCTTTCAATAGTTTATGAAAAAATTGAATACCGAGGACTGTTAAAAAATAAACAAAATATTTTTCAGGTTCCGAAATGCTACGGTCGTAGCAGATAAATAAATACCTTGCGCAAGATGAAAATCGTTTAGTAAAATTAAATATTTAACGTTGTTTTCAGCGATTGCTAATATATTCAGTTATTTATCAGTCAGTATATGTTGTCTGGACAACGATGGACCGACGATCTGGTGAAGGTCGCGGGTAGCCACTGGCTGAGGGCAGCACAGGACCGATCGTCGTGGAGATCCTTGGGGGAGGCCTATGCCCAGCAGTGGGCGTTGTCCGGCTGAGATGATGATGATGATGATGATTTGTTGTCTATATTAATACTATGAAGAAAGAGTGCGAATTTTGTGTGTGTATATGAGAAAAATAATCTCCGAAACCACGGCACCCATCTAAATAATTCTTTTACAGTTTTAAAGGTACATTATTTCAGATGGACATAGGTTGTATATTATAAAAGGTATATAAGTTGTATATTATAAGGTTGTATGTGTAAAATAATCAAATGGTAAACCGGAACCAAGTTGGGACCTGCCGCTAGTATTAAATAAAGCGGTGGTCAATACTGGGGCGATTATATTGACAAACAAATCGTTCATGATGATTTAATTGCGCGATTATTTTTTTATAATCATAATCAGAAAGCCAGCAGACGAACAACTTGTTATTGTTCATAGGTAGTCCTTGTCTCTAATACGCATTTGCAAAGTCTTGGGCTTCATTAACGTATAGTCAGCTTAGAACTGAAAGACCAATACACGTTTTCGCTATCTAGTTCTCCACTACTTCATACACAGGAGATTTATTTGGACTTAATGAAGGGAGGCACTAACGCTCAAAAATTGGGACTGTCCATTTCTTTATACGATTAACTACTGTAAAAGCAATAGAACTATTATATTTTTTTTACTGGGGACACGTTCATGCAGCGTAAATCACAAAAATCCATCGATGTAAAAGCGCCTTCGTCCTCAATAAATATATATCCAATGAGTTGATGTGTGGAATTTCCTTTAATTTGCTTCTGTGATACCTTTACGTGAAAACATCACAATACAAAAACACACTCAGCCATAACAAAACTCTATAAATTAAGCCGCTAAAGGGTTAAACAAGAGAGTTGAATTTTAATAAACACCGAAAATCCTAATCAAAGTTTTCGCCACTGTATTTATGAAAAGTTGAATTTGCAAATACCCCGAATGTTCTATAAAATAATATTAAATTTACTGCTTCCACAGAGCGAAAACTCTTCAGAATAACCTGTGTCTATAGTTTAAATAAAAAAACACTTATAATACAATAATACGCTTTTTTAATAGACACAAAATTTTTAACTTTACTTTGCAGTATAGTAAAAATATATTAATTGGTACAGTATACTTTTACTACCGCCCTAAAGGGATGGCTGATAAGTTCGCGATCTACAATACTCGGTGAAAGAAAAAGTTGACATTAATATTTTTTATTTTTAAATATGATTTCTGTCAAATACAATACATTTATCATATTTGCCCTTAAACCACTCAAAAAACATTGTTTATCTTTGTCCTTAAAATGGCGAACTACCGCATCTTTCATTTAACTGTCATCTCAAAATCTCCGGCCTCATAAATTATATTTCATATTGGAAACAGGAAAAAGTCGCTAAATGCCAGATATACACAGTACGATGGGTGGTCAATTTCTAAAAATCCCGTAATTTCAAGGCTTGTCTTGCAACACGCGAGGTGTGATAGGACGCGTTGTCTTGGGCAACAGCAAACCGCACCTCTCACTTCCCACGTCATATCTGATAGTAGCCTCACAAGCTAGAGTCAATAAATTAGCATAATATGGATCATTCGTTATACTCCCCATGGATAGTAATCTATTAATAAAATTCCCTCTTTATCCGAAAAATAGTCTTCATTAGCCTAGTGGCCAACTTTTTCCTTGAATTACACCGTTGATTTTTTTTAATCCTTCCATGGAGTCTTGGTTGGATTCCGGATCATACTGATTAATACATATTTCGTTCACGGTGATCATAAATTTCGGCAAGTTTCTCATCGTTCAGCTCCAAAAAATCTTTACAACTTGAAAGAAGTCGTTGCTTATGAAGCGATGTGAACATTCTCATTAATCTTTTTCATATTTAAATTTTCACTAAAATTTCCCAACTCATTCTTTGCTGAACCGAAGTTCTTCATCCATTTGTCACAATTTAATTTTTTGGACGGTCAGTACTAGTTTTTCTACTATTTAAATATTTTTATCGGTCACTTTCGTGACATTACGACCCGAAAGTGGATCATCTTCCCTCTTAAGAGCTCCCTCGTTCTTGTTGAAATAAGCTGGCCCATATATTCACCGTCGCTTGTGAAGACGCAGTCTTGATATCAATGAAATTTCTCCAAATATGTTTTTCGGCGTAATTCCTTTTCGTACGACAAACTTTATCACGAGGCGGTGTTCAATTGACATGGTGATATGTTCAATTGACATGGTACATGATATATTCGTTGTTCGAAAGGCAATTTAATTATGACCTAAATGACAAGTGGTTATTTTTATGAGTTAATTTTATATTCATTAGGTTCTACAATAATTGGTATGAGTAATAAGATTATTAGCCTCGGAGATGCTAAGTGAAAATTATGATCAATAATGACTTTTTACAATGGGCGCACAGTAAAATTAACATAATGAATTAGGAGAAAAATGCATTTGGGTCATAAATTTAGTAGCAGAACAATAAAAAAAATAACCCTGCAATACGTTTGAAAATTTGACAATATACCATAACTTAGAGAATTTTTGGAAATATTTATTTACTAAGTGGTCAATTAAACATTAAAATCGCATAAATTTCGTTGATCATTTCTACTTGATAATTTATTCTTTGATAAAGTTAACAGTCTTGTCCTCGTCACTGTTCGTTAGAATAGTCCACTAGACAAGTCCTGTAATTGAGTTATCTCCGCTGATCACTGCGGACGGCCTGAGACAAAACTATAACAATATTTAAAATTAGTTAATTTCTAAATTGGAACTAAAATACCACTTTCAGTTCACTGGACAGGTCAATAACTTAATCCGATTTACGCGTCATATTTTTCGAAATGATAAAGAAGTTTTAAAATTATCATATCTTTTTGGAGCAAGTTAAATCCGCAGAGAAAATATTTTTCGTAACGTATCCAAGAATAAGTTTTAATGGCGTTGGACATTTAGTATGTTTTGGTCATATTCAAATGAATATCTGCCTTTAGAGAAGGTTTTTGTGAAAATATTTTCATTAACTGAAAAAAAATTACATCTTGCCAGTTTTAAGTTAATAAAAACCGTTTATATTTTCCTTTCTATTTCAGCCCTACAGAACCACTGACTTATTACTCTCACATCAAATAATAAAAATCAAACAATATATCAAATCATTTCATTGACATTACCTTTTAGTTCGTTTTGAAATGTAACAAATTATTTCTTCAAACGACAAATCTTTCAAAATATCCATTTCAAAACATACCCGTATTTATGTTCATGTTTAGTATGGTTACCAAAGTAAATCGTAGCGTATTATTCTAAAAGAATTTTCATTTCAATTACACAATTGAATTCTTCGAGGCAATGTCCATCAACGAGATTTCAGCCTAGGCATTCGATGTTGACGAGACAAGGGCCGCTTTCCTTTGTTCGAGAATTCCAAGTTATTAAACAAAACAGCTTACTTGGTTTGTCATGATATTGGCACATCATTGCTAACCTAAACTTAAATCACTTTTATTGGTGATTGCGCCTATCTAAAGATCTGCATATCAAAAGTTTAAACACATGCTACAGATCGGATCTGTAATTATTCATGAAAATCTACACAAGCATCTTCGTGTGAGGAGAATATTTTCGCACTGGGCACCCCGTGTTCAATGGTGCCATGGCATAATTAATAAATTGGATGCAGGCTTGTCTCGGCGTATTTACGACATTGTTACAGGTGCCGAATCTTGAAATTATCAATGCTTTCCAGCAACGAAGTGTCAATCGACAGTTTGGGTGTTTCAAAACAAACCAACGCCTACCGAAGTGAAGCGCGAGTAAGATTGATCGTTGATTTTTTCAGTTTGACTCGGTACGTATGATATGAACTTCTGAACAAATAAGATGGACGGAAAAAATTGTTGGTTTATGTTAGATGAACATAAAGTTTGTTAATAATATTTATTTTTTATAATAAACTTTATACAAAAAAATTTTTAATAAACTAAGTTTTTACTGCCTGCGGGATTAGAGTGGTAAGAAAATGCATTAATGTACTAGCAAAGCGGCACAAAATATAAAAGGAACAAATTTTAATGGTCATAACTTGCTTGTAGGTAAATCAGATAATGTAATAGATATGTAGAGACGAAGCTATTCCGAAACTCGAGAAAGGCGGAGCAGAAACGAATAAATCTTTACAAATGTGGCGTACTCCCTTTGCGAGACAGTAACTTATTGACTATTTTTAGATTGGACTGAATAATGTTTAATCTTCTATACACGATAAAACTAAATATTATTGCCAAAGTATCAATATTAACATTAAGGAAATCAAACTATGATCATAAAAGCCAAAATAACTTATATAAAAAATAACGTACACGCTTTTGTTACATTTTAACATATCAAGTCGAATTCTCAACATAAAAAAAACTACGTACGTAACGAACGACGTCTGTCTGGTAACAGTAGAACTAACTATCCAATTATTATACATATATTACGATGATTTAAATGGCAATACAATATAACTATGAAATATTTATTAAAAATGTACAATATTTTAATATTTGAAATATGCTGCTGCTAACGCCACTGTAAAGCTTGAAAACATTATTAATACTCTCTAAAGGTAAATTTCCTGGTTTATCCATTGTGGAATAGCAGTGTTTTTATCGTGATTGACAATGAACTGGATAACACAAATTAGGCTAATCTATCCAATCTCGATGTATTCACGGTAATTCTGTAATCTACTCGTAACTCACCAAATACGCAACTGTTTCAGCTCTGATATAATATAAAAATTGTTTTAACTCAATCAATAGGTAGAACAACCATTTCAACTTGTAGTATATCATTAAAAAACAATTTTTATTTCAATCACTATACATAATACTTACCATTATAATAATCACTGTTATATTTATTACCAGAAACCTTGCCGATTGCAGGCTGTGCTGTATTCATTGGTACGAGTATCAATGAGAACAACGATGACAATCTTTTTCTTGGAAAATTTTCAAAATGCCATGTATTTCTGTTATATAAAATCGTCAACGTCATTTATGTATGTTCGTCACACTAGAGGCATTATAAATGCTTTGCCGGCCAAGATAACCTGTTATTGGCTTATTGGGTCTATATATCTCTGACAACCGAAATACGTTATGAAATTCCATAGTCGCTTCTTGAAGGATTCTAGGAGGAAATACGGTAGGTAGGTAAAAAACTCTACTAACACGCACACTCGGTGATAAAAAATCCAGCTTTTTAAATGTGAAGAATTGTTCGTGGTCTCAACTGTTATGTAGCAAGGTTCACTACGAGTAGCAAAGTATAGGTGGGAGACCCTTACACAACAAAATTATTGAATTTAACGTTTAAGTGTTTAGCTCTGAAAGGATTTACATAAATGAAAATGAAATGTCACTTTATTTGTTCCATTGTTTTCGATAAAGTTGAATGTTGACGTTCATTATTCAGTAGGCTTTGTATATAAAGCGTAAATACTTTAGTAAATGTTTTCATAGGTCTCCACACAAAAGAACAAGATCTGCAAATACGAATGGATTTAATAATTGCTGTCGATAAAAGTTAGTAGAGGTTGCTATTAGTATGGGTATGAAAAGAACCGACGAAAAATATTATTTATCCTGATTATAACAAAAACAAAATTAGATTAAATAAAAACCATTTTTGTAAAGAAAAAAAACCTCAATACTAAAGTATGATGGTATATATGTATTTTTATACATGCCTGAAACCTCCCACAAAGGAAAACATGCAATTATGATAAAAGTATATACCAACACACATACCGTCACCAACACGTGTTTTGCTCCGAAACGGAGCATCATCATGGTAGTATACTAACTACTCAATACAAAACTTATTTCACTATGTTCAAAGCATAAGAAAACTAAACTAATACAGTATGTCACAAATTGTTTCTTCTTATACAAGACGACCGAAATATAGTTTTATTTTATTATGTATGTAGTGACTTTTAGCAAACGAACGGATCACAGGATGGGAACTAAGTTGTCACAGTCCATGCAATCTGTAGCACCAGAGACACTTTGACGGCTAAGAAGGAAGCGTTGAAAGCGTTTGTTAACTAAAGTGGATATAATTATGCAATTAAAACAGTAAGTGCTCTGAGTTGTTTGACCTGATGACCACATCACCCTCCCATCATCCCACCACCCGCTGAAGAATTAAGTTCCATCTACACTGACTGGATTCATAGCATTCCTTAACGGTCCAATTCTCGCGATCTTTTTTGCCACACAGATGCAAATTGTGGAACCACTTTCCTAATGAGACATTCCCAGAGCGCTATGATATGGATTTCTTCAAAAAATATGTAAAAAGAGCTCCCCTTCAGAGTCAGCGTTACAATGGTGACTCCTCAGGTGTTGCTTATGTCCATAGGCGACGGTGACCACTTACCATCAGGTGGCCTATCTGTATTTTCGTCTGCCTTTCTGGTTAAACAGAAAATGTCAACGATCGACAAAAGAACAGAACTATTTATCCATGGCATTTCCTATTTGATACAAAGCTATTTCCGTTTTATAATAACTATAGATTTTACAAGATTCCCATATGAATACATTTCATACGCAGCTGTCTAGGGAGAAAGCATTTTCTCTGTACCACGCACGCAATTTTCTACGTCAAATAACCAAAAAGGGTAAAATAATGGCTTGAGTTAAATTTCTCTTATAACATATTAAATCATGATTCAATATAAGCACCGATATGACATATTGTAACTTATAATTCTCGCTAGAAAAAAGGTATAAAGAATACATACATATATTGTTTTCTTTTTAGCGTGTAGAGTAGAAAGTGAGCAATAATATAATTATAATTTTTCAATTGTAATTGTAAATTTGTAAGATATGTTTATCTGCCTGTTTAGAACAATATGTTTAGGACACATAATATATAGGTAACCTAACCTAGCAGTCAAGGGTTGAGCACAATTGACTGTGTGGCGGTGTACCGTCCTCGATCACCAGGAGCAAGGAGACCCTGCCGTAGACTAACAAAATGGAAACCAGAATCCAGTTGTGAGGCAGCTAGTGCTATATACTTTATAATTATGTAGTTATAGATTTAATCAAATTGAATCTTAATCCTAAAGTACTTTATATTTAACCACATAATCACAGCACTCGATTTACCATTATTATATTATAATTGAGCTACAAAAGTTTGGACAGAGTAAGACAACTATATAGGATATATGAACAACAACGAACAATTGCCAACACATGTATGACAGCGGTCTGTTTACAACATTTTCCTAAATTGTAATAAATGTGTACTTAGTGCTAAATATGTGGATTACTTACTCAGATGTTAAAATTTGCTTGTAATATTGGAATACAAATAGGAATGATGATACCCAAGTTCGTCCTTAAATTAACACATATGCAACGTATCGTCGGCTGTACTTCAAAACTGCGAAAAAAGTTGTAAATATCGCGTGCCTTAATTGTATATCAATTTCTTTAGGAGAAGACAAAAAACTTGACCGGCATGAACTTGTATATTACATGTAACATTAACACATAATATAGACTTTGGACGTTATCTAATATGGACAGACATCGACCTTCGATATGTGCTAAATATCTTGATATGTGCTAAATCTCTTGAATTCATAAGATACTCATTGTTCACCTCAGGACATCAGCTCACTTCGTAAAGGACGTTCCTATGCACCTTGTTACAAATATTAGTTCCTTTTCGAGGTCTCGATGACAAACACACACAAGTGATTACTCATTGCTAGTAATAAAGTTGACATCTTATGTTAGACCCTCAACTTTTTATACTTTGATCAGAGTTACCTGAACTTGGGGATTGTATCGAGTTTCAATATTTGATATTAAATGCGATCAAAGAGAAATCATAAGTTTAAATTACGCACGATTTTAGTTGAAACCACCATGAGAAAATTAGTAGACTTATAAAATAACTAAAACTTCGATAAATCTTAACTAACTTAAGTTTCATCATTATTCAGAGCTTTAAACTGTGGTTCCTGGAGTCTCGAACGTGCTTAACCTTATCTGATTTCACGATATGGATCGATACAGATTGTATTGCTGCGGTGGGGTTTCGTAGCGGGATTATAAAGATGATAAAATTAAACAGTGGCATGTTAGCCGTAATCATTCTCATTCAATAGCCTTGAAACTACGGCACATCATAATTGATATCATGATATTAAAACTCATTAAAAACTCATATGTAACTTTCATACTTCGTAAAACCGTGAGATTGTTGCTTCCTAATTAATTACATAGCGTATTTATATTTGGTGGGTTGTACTCCCTAAAATAAAATTAAAATAAAATGAATTCAATGCTATGTTTTTACCTAATATTATAAAAGTGTAGACGTGTGATCGAAAAGTAGTGATTTGAATGTATCGTGCGGACTTCCGAAGTTGATAATATGGTCATGATAATTAGGCCGCCATCCATGAAACTGTGCCGTAATATTTGGCGTATCTACGACGTGTATTATTTAATTAATTATGAAATTTTCTTTTTCTGTTAATTCATTAAAAATATTTTACATCTAAGCGGACAAAGACACACTAAGCATGGAAATTTCTATTTACGAGCGTTGTGTTATCCTGTGAAGGAGTTTTCGAAACTGCACGAGATAAATAGCACGGCTCACACTTAATCTCGTCTGATCCGAACGATCGATACTTCGGAGTACATTCCAGTAATTTTCAAATACAACGAGTTTATAACATCGTGGCATGTGATAAGTGATTCTGGTACAACGCTTTAATGTATTTTGAATTTATACGCATGGAAATAATATATTTCAAAACAGGCCAGGTTAATGTACACTATCCCAAAAATAGATAAACATGTGTGTATGTAGTTCGACAAAATTACAAATAATTCATTTAAACTTATATTATATTGGTATAAAACATACTATCAGTTATCTTTATCGATTTTGAATATGGCGTGTTGTGCGTTTTTACTTTTGCATTGACGTTGAAGCAACTGACACTTTCAATAAGTTTTTATACTCAATTGGCTTCAGTGTTGGTCATGATTTTGATACGTATTCTGCTCTAGATATATGTGTCAAATGTTGTATTAAGATGACAGTTAACTAGTAACATTAACCTCAGACATTTTACCATTATGATGTTTTCCGTTGTGTTTTGCACATCAATATTATTATTAACTCATTAATATCATTACTGGTATCGTTATCTGTCCGTGAAGCCTGCCTGGCTAGCTATCACCCTCTGATTGAGTCAGTCGCCAAACGACTCGTCATGTTTCGGCTGGGGGCTTGAGAGCCAGTACTTTCTTTCTTCTGCTTTCTTGGCCAACAACGTATTAGTGACGCCTTTAATTTTACTCGTGTCCATGGGCGACGGTACCACTTATCATCAAGTGGCCCGTCTGCTCGTTTATCGGCTATTTACATTAAAAAAATTCTTCAATGTAATTGTTGGTAATACCTACCACGTCAACACTATGGTGCCCTCTTATACCTTGTGTAAAACTAAATTTGGACCCCACCAAATAAAACTGATTACTAACTGGGCACGACATGTTAGCATATTACGAGATACATATTAAAAGAACGGGTATCGAAATGAGACGCCGTAGCTACCTTCCAATATTTAAGTTAATATAATTTCTTATTTTGTAACGTCAAACAGAGCCATCTTATGTCAATGGACAATCGAAACCTGTTGATGAATCGCTGCAGCAATCAGTGAAATGAAAAGTAGATTATCAATATATGAAATATATGAAATACACAATATCAGTACACAAATACCAACAAGAGTGTATGAATTGCGTCACCAATAGCAAACAGGCGTTCTGATTTAGAACATTTACTTTTGACGTTGACTGTACCCCGCAATTTGTCATCCCGATATATTGTTTATTGTTTGGTTATTCTGCTTACTTTCACAACAGATGGTACGTACGTGCCTTAACCGACGTAATTAATCAAACAAAATTAATATACCCGTTACTTACTAATCCCTTCTTTCTATAAATATATGTAGTGCTATGTTAAATTTTACCTGCCACTTGCAACGAGAATTACATTTAATTTAGTGTATTATTTGTACTACGCATATAAAGCTACTTGTATGTTGTTACCACGTTGTTATTAATATCATTCGCATTCTGTAATATTTTAAAACTAATAAAACTTATTGACGTTGTATGATTTGTGTGTCGTGTACAGATATTATTCCCTGGATTCTACAACAAATTGGTGTAGGGCAAGTAAAATGCGCTGAGCTTTGTAACAAGGTGTAATTACTTCGAGTGATAACTGTAGCCGGCAAAATCGTATTTATTTTCTTTCAAATTTTTTTTTGTGGGTTTCTACTAAAAATATGTATACAAGCTGGGACACTTATTACAAAGGTTAAAAAAGTTCAATAGTTCAAAAAGCAGCCAATAATCTTCCTTTGTGACATAAAAGTTTTAATACGTATTCTAAGTTGTCTTTTTTAATACCTATGTTTTTGGAGACAGTAGTATGTTTAATAATTTCATAAGTGTCATAATCAAGAATATTGTAGAAAAAGAAATTAAGTAATTAATTATATATCTGAATATGCTGAGTGACCTATAGGTTGCGGTTTTTTATGACAATAGTTTTGGTAAACGGAAAAGTGTAACACACAGCCTTTATAATTTTAAAATTTCTTAAAACACCTTACATTTCTTAAAACAAGTCACAAATAAATCTTGTTATATTTCTTTGTGAGTATTTTTATAACGATTAAAATAAATAACTTCAAAATTAACACCCCGTACAACTTTAAATTTTTCAGTATATATACATTTTTGTTACTAGATACATAGACGAAATACAAAATGCTACGAACAATTTTTAATCCTTGTGAAATACGTAAGAATAAAAATTCCTTTTCGCAATACTTATTAACATCATTAAAAGAAACTGTACGACATTTTAAATGGCTCCAACTTCAGTATTACGGCCTTTACTTAAGGATCCTTATAATAAAACTCTTAAGGAAATTTTAAATTGGTTACCTTGAGGAGTATTAAATAATTAATTAAGAGTATTAATGTATCTAGGTTGTAGCGGTGGAGAGCCAGTAAACCAGTGGGCTTATACCTTCTGACTGACTGTCTCTTTATTATGTAACTGAAACATAATTTTGAGTACAAAGTACGAAATATGCAAATGCTTTTCTCGTTAATAAATTGTTCTCAGAAATTTAAGTTTTGCGAATTCGGACTAATCATTATTTTTATCTGTCCACCATTTTGAAATCAAACAATATTATATAGAATAGATTATGATAAAATCATGCTAGTATAAGATTAATGTATTTAAATGATAAATTATTAATTACAGGAAAATATTGAGCATTTTTGACATTATTACGTGAAACCTGTATGTAAATTTATGTCGAAGACTATGTCCACTACTGAAGTCAATACTATCCCCATCAATTCAATATATAACCGACCTCTTTCATGTATGTGAAAAAATTAATTCATATTGGATTGTCGTGGTGGCTTTGTTCCAACTTAGCTAGAAAATTTACTGAATAATTTATATTATTCCCACACAATCCGAGCAGAAAGCTTTTACGTGTCGCATACACACATAATTACGATAATACATTATGTAGGGACTACGTAACACAATACTATTATCTACAAAGATTTAGAATTAGATCCATTACATACTTAATATTTCTTCTGTTACAACGGTATTAAATTACTATAAATATTATAAGAATTTTTATAATACGTAGAACTTTCAGTACATAACCTTTATTTGTAATTCAGTATTAGGCAAAGGATAGTATAGACGAGTACATGAATGACAAGGATGCCTGTACAAAATTAGTGTCGAAACCAGTTCCGCACAGGTTTAAACTATTGTAATTACCATATGTTGTTTAAAAGATGAGCTGAGGAGTTTCTTTCGCCGTTTCTTCCCCTCATTGTTAAAGCACCTTTTCGAAACGGTGGTAGAAGCAAAAAATGACGTTCATAAGTGTATTTTCTGAATAACTATATGATTAAATGATTTTGAATTTGAATAAAATGGGGTAAGCATGAAGTTTATAATAATATGTGCATAAGTAAACTTATAAAACTAGATGATTAAAAGAATATCAGTTTTTTTCCCAGTTTGAGTCGGGGTTCGAGTACGGTAACAGTTGGTATTCAAGATGGGATACGAATTAGGTTTCGAGTTTAGGTTAGGGTAGGAACTTGAGTTGGTTTTCAAATTAGAGTTGGTACTGAGTTCGAGTTGGAGTTTGTGTTTGGGTCTAATTTAGAGTTTGACTTTGAGTGTAACTTTAAGTTAAGACTTGAGTTGGGGTCGTGTTCACGGTCTGGTTCGAGTCAGGCTTTTAATCTGAACTTAACTTTCACAAAGCGAAACGACGACGGGTTACAGGCTATTGTATAATAAACATGTGAATCTATTCTCAGACACCGATATTAGACATGACTGCCAACAGTTAAATGTTACGAATATGAATGTTATGTGTCTATTCTATGTGTAAATTTCTCTATCAGATATTTTCCATTTAAATTTGTAACATTTATTAAATTTACAATTCCAAAATACCTATACCCTTTCACTATTTACAGTGAGATCATTGGAATAGGATAGTTGTCTAAATAATTTAAAATAAATATTAATTAATAATACTTATATATTTATCTTTTTGAATAATTTTAATAAAATAAAACTGTAGCTTGGATGGTAATTTGTTTAAACTATGTAAAAACTAATATATGCAAACTAATTGGCATAAAGGCAGAGAATCTTCTTGCAATTCAAGGGATTGATAGCGTACTCCAATCATGTTTTAAATGGGTGTATAAGTATTTGTAGTCCTTTAGCCACCGGAAGCTCGGGTTAAAGCACCCTCTACACAGAAATGCTCATGAATTTCTTGCTCATAGCAGTCACCTACCCATTTTCATGTTAAATACCTCTTAATTATTATATACATCTTATTGGACATGCAAATCTCGATCGTCGATAGTATCAGTTATCAGGACTCTACAGGGTTTTATTAATGAGTATAGCACACCTGAGTGATATTACTCCATTGCGTATATTTAAGTTGAATTATAAGAAAATTAAGTGTAATAATATTCAGAGAGTCGTTAAATAATTTGTAAAGGGCAAACATAAAACTGAGAACGACTTGATCTAAAAAAAATTAAATTAATGTATGTAAAATACACATTTGAGGGATCGGTTTCAAATATATGTAAAATGTTTTAAGCCTAAATTCCTACAATAGCGAAGTGATTTCTAAATAAGCTCCTAATTCGATACTACGGCTAATAATGAACAGTTTTATTTTTGTGATACTCGTAATGTTTATTCGTTAAATACATATCCAATAATACTTAACAACTACAAGCTCTAGGAACAGAGAAGGTGTTTGTGTAAAATAGAAATATGACGTATAGCAAAGCGGTTTTCGCGAGTACATTAAATATTTGTGACGCATAAAACGACAACATGAACGTGTAGACTGGGAGGGTTGCATATTCGTTTCAATAAAAATATATTTGTCGAGACACTAAAACTTTTAGGTGGATATTTTCCGCTTCGTCATTTCCCGCCAGTTCAAACATTTATGTATTGTTTTGCCAGTTTCTGAACGAAAATAAAGGGGTGCATATGAATTACATATTTCATCGTTGATTGAGTACTTTATTAAGCAAAGTAAATATGTCAACTTTGTATCTAATAAATACGATAGTTTTGTAGACTGTTTAATGCAATATTCATAGCATATTGTCGACCTAGAAGGTCGGTTAGTAACGACAGGGGCTGTCACGTCATGTCATCTACCTGTCATTTCTATGACAAATACGTACGTGGTGTTCACTTATTATTAAGTGACCCTTCTGCTCGGTGTCTTGTTCGTTGTATAAAAAAATAAATTGCGTCTTATCAGCAGGGTACCACCACGGTTATCAAGATGGGTAATTCTCATTCGACATGTCATCATCATCGTTTCTCATGCCGCACATGATTCATTTCTCTGGAACGTCTTAGTCTTTCGAAAAATTTGATAGACTGTGACATTATGAGATATAACATTTTATATATGAAGCTATAGACGTTTTAAAAAGGAAATCGTTAACAACAACGTGATGAAGGAATGTCATAGAACGGGTTCAGGTTAAACAGGTCATACATACCTATAAAAAATAAAATGATTATTAAATTTGTGCAACGAGACAGCGAAGTTGAGTTTTGTTGTGAGTGCTGATTTTGAACACTTATTAGGATAATATAAAAATCTAATATAAATCTAGAAATATTGTATAGCTACTCGTATATTGATTTGATTCCAAATAAAACCAGTTAAGGTTCCAATTTCCATAACTCAATTATTTCTTAGATATTTCATACACAGAGGATGTTACTTGTCAGGTTTCTTTAATTTTATACAATACAATTAAGATTACAAGGAAAGTGATTATATTATTTACTGACGGTATTGTGTTTTTGCAATCGTTTAGCAAATATAATATTACAATAGAATATCTCTACTCGTATGTTGTTTCATTATTTTATTTTAATAAATATTTCAAACTTGAGTTTTATGATTAAATGAGTTTTAATACAAAACTGTTAACGATTCCAATCGTTGCAGACATATTTTCGTACATCAATTCTGAATTTACTGCCGTACCTTTATTTACATTTACTGATGGTGCTGACGTAAACAGTCATTTTCCACGAGGATCCATCTTATACCCGCTGTCTATTACTGTCCAAATAAAATGATAATCAAATGACTGATGGGTGTCGTTTTCAAAAAAATCGATATACTTTTTTCCTTTAAAGATGATGTTGTCAATTCAATATTAATGTTATCGATATCAATACTAATCATTATGAAAAAATCATAGTCATGTTTTAATTTTTTGTTAAACCAAATATTTTGGCTACATTTCAAGATTTTAGAGTCTGCGGAAAATAATTTCCTATACAAATTGCAGTTTCAGGTTTCACTCTTTTGTGCCATTAACTTAAAAACCCTGTGACATAAAAAATATTTGTACAAAGCTTATACACGCAAAGAGAAAATTATTCTATTAAATCGTACATACTGTTCCTAACGAGCGTCTATTATACTGTAAATTAAAAATTATCTTTAAAATTTCAGGGTGGTAAGTAAGTACAAAGAATCATAGCACGACTTCTTGAGTTAATCGTGCTTGATCTTTTGATGTCAAAAAGATATGTTCTAGCAGTACAGAGCTGCCGTGTTTGGAACACATTTTAAATTGCAGGTACTTGTCAATATCGCGAGATTGCTGTCGTTAAGCCATTAGAGAAGCCATCGGGTGATAAAGGAACTTCCAACTCTGGGTATCAAATATATTTTAGGAATTCTAATGTTATTTTATGTTGTGGAAGTTTTTATCTATACAGACACTTAGACACACCTTTTGTCTGTCTGTACGTACACGTAGACACTTAAACCATTTGACAGGTTAAAAAAATATTATCATATTTGAAATTTATATAATAGAATATAATCCAGCATGGTTTTTATCCCGGGAAATAGGTTTGTTCCCACGGAATTTTCTGAAGCGAAACCAGGATGAGTTACACATACATTAACAATTATATTTCTTAAAAAAGTATAATAATAATTGACTATCTCCTATTCTAAAATCCTTATGGTATAATTGCAATAACGATGGCCGACGTTTTACATTACAATAGTTTAATTGTTTCTTCTGCGCCAAAGTGAGCTTAATTGATCAATCACTTTTTAAAACGGATCTATTGTATCCTGTTTCAGCTTTCGTCAAGAAATAAAAATTAATTTAATGGAGTGTTTGATTTTATTGGTAAGATTAAATTACATTGTTTAATATATATAACACTAGTAAGCCTAAAGTTATTTAGCTTCAGGAAATAGAATGTTTTCGTTTACAATTGAAACTTGTACTGTAAATTAATAAATGTTGGTGAAGAATAAATGATCATAGCTGTTTAATTATGTGTCTGTAAATGTTTAGGAATATTTGTTTTTTTTTTGTATCTATTAACATATACATAGGTAGCTATAGTAGGTATAAATTAAAACCCAAAACATTTACTAACCTCTTAACAAATAATAATACGAACTATTACTGGAGAGCAACAGAACTAATATATGAGAAAGAACGTAAAACTGCAAAAGTATTATGTTATGACTAAATTTGTTTCTTAGTTTCGCTACGGCTTAAATAAAATAAGTAACATAACTTTTGCACGGGAAAGTTATATGAGTAAGACTACTGACCTTTTAAATTCAGCTGTAAAAAAATGAACGCAGTGTTGGAGACCTAGTAAAAAAAGCTTCTCACTACCTTATTAGTTAACAGTGCGCCGGTAATAATTCTAGTGTTATGAATATGCGAGAATAGCGGCTTCCTACGGCCATCATGTTCTCTAACTGCTCATTTGATTGTATGAAGTAACTTTTCAACGTTATGACACATTTTTAACAAAGTTATCTCGCTGTAACTTGCACAACAATATCAGCCGTTCAAAATGTTGACTGCAAAACTAGATTTCATCTATTATCCGATTGGTTGCTGAAATCCAAAATAAACACTCAAGTTGAGCTTATGTAGTTTGGAAAACTACTTGGGTGAAAACGGTTGTATTTAAAAATAAATAATAAAATACAGGTTTCGTTTAAAGAAAGGGTTTTGTACGTCTATGAAAATAATTCCTATTCCTATAATTCCTATAAGATGTCTGACCTGTATGTTTGCCTGCCTATCCGGAGATTAAATGTGTAGCGAATGTAGTACAGTAAAAATATATTTATTAATATTAATGATCTACGGCTTTATACCGTAAAGATTTAACATTCCCACACTCACACCTCTTACGTATATACACAAATAAGACATTACAAACATCCACGACCCGAGATAAAACATTTATCTGTCGCATAAACATTTACCCCGGCTGTAAATCGAATCCAGAACACTTCGCTCGGCAGGTAAGGTCACTGGCTGGTCTCCAACTGGGCTACGGGGTCGTCAACGAATTGTAATTTTGAGAGTTCAATATCCGCTTTAACTCTACCGTAATTGGTTTATTTACATAGAGTTATACATAGATTTGACCGTATTGAGACACTCAGATTGCTCCCTCCAATCCCATGCTGGCAGAACAGGGTGTCATAAGAGGCGACAGAAGCCAGCCTGCTTTGTGGTAGGGCTTCGCGTAAGGATTATATTATCAGTATTATTATTAAGTCAATAATATTAGTACCGGTATTATTATCTTTCCGTGAAGTCTGCCTGACTAGCTACCACCTTCCTGCTTGAGTCAACCGCCAAACGACTCGTCCAGTTCCAGCTGGGGTTTGAGAGCCAGTACTTTCTTTCTTACCTTCTTCTCATTTTCTGGCCGACAACGCATCAGTGATACTTTTGATCATGCCGACGTCCATGGGCGTCGTTAATCACTTACCATCAGGTGGCTTTTCTGCCCGTTTGTCAGCTATTAACATAAAAAAGCTGTAAATTTCCCCTCTTGTATGACACGAAATCATTTAATGGATAAGTCATGTACCATGGCTTTGATTAGATTCTAACGTATGCAGTTAACGCTAAGCTTTGTTATACGACCTCGGAAATTTATGTTAACACCTAAATATAGTGGTTTTCTCTAGATACTATACTTTTCTATAGAGTTAGATTAGTTCTACCTCATACTTGAGCTATAAATGTAAAACTTTGCTCCTTATTTATTACCTGGAATAAATAAAACAAGTTCTTCTAGTTAAATATGTTCGTATTTATAAGTACCAAATAGGTATTCTTACAACGTCCGCAGACTATTTCGAGACAACTACTGTTCGTTTACGGCCACTACAAAGCATTTGCGAGAAACTCTTCTTTTAATTACTTTACTACTGTACAAAATTGTTACAATAAAAGTATTTGAGAGACTGTCCTTAACCTTATGTCTAATTTGTTCCCGTTATTAATACTTTCAAATAAGATCCTGAAGCCTGTACATGAATTTCATGGATGAGACGTTGCTCAATAACTTTATTTGGCGCCATTGTGTTTTTAATTTTTATTTTATATAAATGTATTCATTGACCTGAAAAAAATATTGTATATATTCACTTGTAATATAAACTATCAGTCAAATAATGTTCTACAAGTTCTATATGGTAATTTTTACATGATAAGTGCGAAAACAACGTAATGTATTTTAATTTGTAACGATTCTGCGAAACGACTTCATCCAGTACGGCATAAGTATGAATTATTATCATAACCGCTATTTTTTGCGCCTGGAGAATTCTCAAAAGACCTTCTCTTTATGTGAAGTTTTAATATTTTAGCTTCATCCAATTAGCCTTGTAAGAAACAATGATATATGACCGCAGCAAGCGACCCCTATCGAACTTGTAAAAATAACCTTACCGGCCCATTACCTCAATTCTGACAACCTAACTTTATCAATTGGTAAATGCGCCGTGAAAATCCTTGTTATTGTTTTATAGCATTCCGACAAAGGGATCTGACCTGAGAGGGACTGACCCTCTCTCACTGGAGACTTTCCCTTAGAGATGTTTTTAAATTAATACATTTCAGTAGAGTTTACCAAAATGTATGAATCGTATTACTTACAACTAACAATATCAATGTTTATCTTCCAAACAATTTACTTTTGTATTGTGCATTCTGTGCTGTCCTCTACGATAATCGAACGAAAATATAACTACAAATTTGAAAAAACATATAAAAGCAGCAAATTCATTTTATAAATTTAACAGTAGGGATGGATATGCCAAATTACAAATTTTGGATACGTAAAAGAATGTTTAACTGGTTAATAATTGTAATGGCAATAACGGACATATGTAAGGAAGTAAAAGTTAAAGGCGGTTTAAACAAAACTATAAGTTATAGTGAAATATTTTCACATCAGCAAATAGCAGAAAATATTTAATGTATAGGCGGTATGGCGTGGGGGTTGTGTAAAGGACCGACAGAATTTAGTTTAGTATCATAGCCCTGTCTACGTAAATCTTATACCAACAGAATATTTTATTCTCACTTTATTTAGATACAAAAATTTATTTCCTAACCTTGGTATGAAGCTTGACTAAGTTATAAGCGTTGAATTTGTACACTTTCACGTTTCAATACAAATATTATACTGAAATCCTTGTCCTGAAGTATA
>PDGT01000001.1:13123816-13144016 GCA_003671415.1 Megathymus violae
GATATACATACATAAGTCCTTAATACATGGCTTAATAAACATATTGTGATGTTGGCATTTTATTAATTATTTTGGTTTTATAACAATAAAAGTTTCTTACAAAATTAGGAGACAGTGTTGTCACAAGCTGTTGTTGTTTACTAAAATTATGAACAATCATTATAAAATTTCTTGTTGGTACGTCGTTATTATTTACCGGTCATCCCACGCTGATAGTGAAAATATGTCACAAAGGCAACTTTACATTCATAGTAACACCAAAAGAAACAACGTTAAGACTTCTGAAGTTGCTTAATATAGCGCGTAATCAAAAATATTGGATATCTCAAAGACTACAAATATATAAGATATCAAACCATTAATTTTTTGTTCGAAGGCTTTTGTAAATATCAGCTTATTTTACCATTCTATAATTAAAATGTTAGTGTATATTATTTTTAAGAAAATAATTAGAACTTTTCATAATTTTTTTTTAAATTACAATCGCAGTTCTATACGCGCTGTATTTTTTTATCCTTCTGAATGTATTTCATTCCACCCGTTATTATAATTTTGTTCGAAGTTTTACTTTATCATATGATTATCATTAATTATCATCGCTTTAGTGAAGGAAAACATCTTGAAAAAACCTGCATACCTGAGAGTTCTCCATAGTGTTCCCAATGGTGTGAAGTCTGTCAACCCAACCAACCCAGCCAACAAACGGCAAACGTGGTGGATTATGGGTTTAATTTCTCATTGTGATAAAGACCCGAGCCCAGCTGTGTGACAATTATGGGTTGTAATGATATGGTGTTTTATAAATTACACTTATTCTTTGAATACCTCTTAAAAATTTCATGTATAGATATATATAGTATATCTAATCTCCAGAGTGAAATGGCTGAGACATAAACAGGGAGGCTGATGGACATACTAAAACTTTAAAGTTTATTTTCTTATTGTTTGATTACGGAACTCTAAAGAAAAGTAGCAAATGGACGTATAATCCACCTGGTGTTGCGTAAGCACTAGAATCTATGTTCCTGTACCATTCAGCGAATGAGCAGTTCTATTTGAAATCCAAGACCTGTATTATTACTTCTGAGAATTATATAAAAAATTATTATATGTAAGTGATGCCAGATTCTATAGCTGTTTTACCTTGAGAGGCAAGGTTGGCGTGATGTAAGTCGGATCACGGCAAAATTAACTTTTTAAACTTAACGAAATTTTTAACATCCGGTTATAGATAGTTACCGATCGTTATCAGCCTTTATAATTATTTTCGTATTATTAGACACGATTCTACGTAGCCGCAATGCATACGTATATTGCGTGGTTTACCTATCGGTTCTTATGAGATTATGACAAACGAAGTCAATGTTCAACGATATCACGGTTTATGTTCACAGGCACAATAAAGAAGTGGATTGAACTCGGCGATGGATAGAACCTGTTACACCCCAAATGCCATATTTCTTTAGAAAGTTGTGGAGCAATAAAGGTTCTTTCAGAGATGAACTCAGTGCTACATAGCTAACCGATTGCTTGAATAATTTATTATTATCGGTTTCGTGGAATCGAATTACCGGGCACAATCGGAGCTAAAAGGTTTTCTCTGTCATTATTAACATAAAGCGTTTAAAATAAATCTATAACAATTTATTACTTTCAGTTCTGTTTCTTGATTTCCCTTCTGTTCCACGTCGTTTTCTCCGAAGTGGATGAAACAGATGTCATTTTAGAGTTTGGTGGCCCCACGAGGAACGTTTACCGTAAATGAACATATCTTTATTTTGAATATTTACTTTAGGAGTAAATAAGGAAATAAAAAAAAATCTCAATGCCGTCTCTCAGCAAATTCCAGGCAGGAAAAGACACGACAGAACAGACAAGACAATTCAGCCAGAGTCTAGTAAAAGCACTACTAGAAGTGATTCACATCAACCAAAGGCTGCCACTACAAAAGCCGATAAGGGGCTTGTCGAGCCGCCTAATCTTCTGGACGCAAAGACCCCTTTGGACCACCTAATAAACGCATTTCTCGAGTTTAAAGCCATGACAGCAGCGACAATGGAGGACAACATAAGGACCTGTGATGACATCCTACAGTCCTTCCTCCAAGACGACCGAAAGTTGCTGAAAATAAGACTCGAGAAATCAGAAGCTGCCATATACGACAACAATACTTCCCAAGTTATAGTGGGAGAAGAGGAGGGATGTCATATGGCAGCATACTACGCAACCAGAGGCTTCGTCGCCAAGGATGAAGAGGAGAGTAGGCGGATCGGCCGAGAAAATTTCTGCACCCCTCTGAACGACCCCATTGTAGTGATCGCTCGATGCACCAGGATCATGTTAAATGACAGGATCTTGGCCATGGCGGACAGCATACCCGTAAACAACTGGGAAATACTCAAACTATTATGGGTGAATGGGGTACCGGGCTGTGGCAAATCCACCTGGATTGTGAATCACTTCCGAGAGGGGAGAGACTTAATAATAACAAATACAACGGAGGCAGCGAGGGATATCCAGGAGAGACTCACCCACCGCACCGGAGTTGATACCCCAAAAAGGGTGCGCACAATGGCCTCAGTACTAGTGAATGATTCAAAGAGGAAGCACGAACGACTGCTGGTCGATGAAGCGCTCATGAACCATTTCGGGGCCATCGTAATGGCAATAAAGCTCACCGGTGCGATGGATGTGTTGCTCGTCGGAGACATCAACCAACTCCCATTCATAGAACGCAACAACCTTTTCGAGCTACTCTATAACCGCCCAAGTCGCTCGGTAGGAATAGGCCAGGAACTGTTGTGCACGTACAGGAACCCGGTGGACGTAGCGTACGCACTAAGTGAAGTCTACAGCGGTATATACTCATCCGCACCGCGTTTGAGATCCCTGCAGCTGAAGCTCTTTACGGATTCAACGATCCCAAATACCCTCGAGAAAACTCTCTACTTGGTGCACACCCAAGCCGATAAAGAGAGTTTGAAGAGCGAGGGCTTCGGCAACGGAGACGGATCGAGGATCCTAACCATACATGAGGCGCAGGGACTCATGTATGAGACGGTAGTAATCGTACGCATATCAGCTCAGCACTTACAACTGCACAACAGCGTCCCCCACGCCGTCGTGGCAATATCGCGTCATACCATCAGCTGTACATACTACACCGACTGCAGCAATGACGCCATAGCCCAGTTCATCCAAAGGGCTATGAATGCCACCAACGAGAGACTGGAAGACTACAACGTCTCAATGGCAATCCGAAACAGGGACCCAAAGGCTATAGACCACGCCAAACACTTGAAGGCGTTAGCGGCTTCCGTGAAAGACAAAAATATTTAAGATATACATAAATATAGCTTAAGCAAATTAATAAAAATATATGTACATAGTAATAGAGATTTTGTAGTTTTAAGTAATCCCAAGTGTAAAACCCTCGCTGAGGCAACTACTCGCTCGCAGTTAAAGCCGAGCGGTGAAACCTGCGCACAAGTGGCGTGGCGTCAGCGAGGGTTCGCATCGGAGTATAATCAAAAAATGTAAGAAAACATTAAAAAAGGCACGGACGAAAATTCTGTGGAGCAAAAATTTCATTAATAAAAAAAAAATCTCAAGTACATATGTCATGTGCGATCGATCAAATGAGAGAAATTAATAAATTTAATGTTAAACAATTCCGCAGCTGAACAAAGTTCTTCAATATACAATAATACATCAAACAATATATACATCAAAGTTCATCAAGTGGCAATGGGCTAGCCACAAAGTCTGAAGTCATTGAACCGTTGTTAGAAGGTTTTCGAATGGCGACCACGTGCAAAATATACTGACGTCCCGAAGACGACAGCGACTGGAATCAAAAGGATCGATCATGACACAACTTAGGGAAGGCTTATATGTCCAACAGTGAACTTCCAAAGGCTAATAAATGGGTGGAACCTTGCAGAAATTGAATATCATTGAACATATATTAGTGGTATAGGCGATATTAACTTTTGTTAAGATTTTGAAGTTATCATTACGATGATATACATTTTATTTGTTAAAAGTTAAGTTTTAAAGTTGTATTATAATAAAGGTTCTGAAGTTTTATTGTTGTGAGAAAATGGCAAAACCCCCTTATTATGAAATCATCTAACTCAGGTCTAACCCGATCTAAGCACTAGCACTTACTTACCAGTAAAGTGTGCAAAATGTAAAATTTTGATTCAGGTTTCTGTTATATGATATTGCGTATTATAGATGTATGAGATTACTGAGAGAATATTGCGAACAAAATTTGTCATCCAAGACCCATTCACTTGATATGTTATGACTGTGTATCCTGTCACGTTTCAGGTGAAATCATGTCCATAATAAAAATGTGCCTAATTCAATAAAAAATATTGTGTATTTCATTATTGTAGAAAATACTGAAGATAGACATACAATCCAAATAACGTTATAAATTATTCTGTATGTTACTGCTCATATCTGTGTGCGTTGTATAATTTTAATACGATTATTTAATGTAAATATTAAACTTAATAACCAAACGGGCGTGGTACTTACTACTTTATGTTTTTATTATGCCGCTTTGAATAAGGCACTATTAGATTGGTTTCTATTAATACAACCCCTACGCCGTTACAGATCGATGAAGATACAACACCTGTTACTCGTTTTATATGTAGAATTAGAACTAGCTACCTTGAGTTCTTTGAATACAAATTAAGAGCTAAATGAAGACAGATGAATCTAATACTTCCTAAGTATTTTCAAAATTACCTTTGTCTTTCGGCTTATTCGTTTTTGTCGGTTGTTCTACGGAGGTTTGTAACGGGCAAAAATTGATTAATCAAATCACATTTATTCTTCAGTGTTGTGAATCTTAAATACATATTCTTACGCTCTGACAATGCTATACATTGTCAGTGTAAGAACGTACTTTACTCTATCATCTTTGACATCAGAGGATAAACCGTAAGGTTAAGAGATTACTGAATTTAAATAGGGCTATATATTAATAATAATAATATATGTTTGAAATTGTGCGATCGGTATAATATTAAAACGCGCTTACACTCTAAGCTTTTTCTCACGATTAATTTGTCTAGACATCTCTGTCAGCTGACTCTATTCGTTCGTTAGTTCTATGGTATGTTTCGTGTTTATACATACATGAAGTACATATATTTTGTGACACAACCTGAACGCAAAACTCTCGCTCCTTGTATGAGGTAGTATTAAAAATGTAGAATGAACAAAAATGTTGTTTGAATCCAAAGATACTTCAGTTTCGAATAGAGATTCGTACACGACTCCTAGCACAGCCTTTTAATATATCGATTGCATACAATGTTCACGTAGTGAACTCATTTGCATTATTAATATGGCCCTTCATTAATAAGGTAAGATACACAAAGATTGGCACCCTAAGCCATTTCTCTAGATTTTTTGTCAATTTAAACTTGTCTAATATTGAAACTGATATTTTTTTAGTTCAAAATTTTTATTTTTCTATTAAGGAGAAATAATACAAAGTTTAATGTATTTATTATTATATGATCATAAAGATTATGGTTCCAAAATATATGTTCACATTTATATACTCATTGGCATTTGAATTCAAACATTGGCAGATAAAGAAAACTACAATCATTGGCATACATTATACGAGTACATTAATTGGCATGGAACAGCTTAATAATTGGCATCTTAGAATATAAATGTTATTAATTATTATATTTTTATGTTTAGGTGACTACCTAGATATATTGCTTAATTTACCTTATAATAATAGTAAGGAAGTACGAATCTTCCACTAATAGCAGATACAAGACAAAGAGGGGAGGTTTCAATCTGAGTTTAATCTTCCTCTAAAATCCGTCTTATATCTTCTGCAGAAAATTGTTCGTTCTTTTTTAACTCCGCATTCTGTAAATTTTCCTTGGATTCATAGTTCGTAGTATATTTTTTTATCGTCCCTTTTTTCTTACCTAACATAGGAATTACCTTTTCAGGTCGTAGTTTTATTATTACACCTGGAGTAAGTATGTTTATGTCTGAATATGTTGATGTCTGAATTCATTTTTTGTTACTTATCGTATTTATGAGCACATTTGAAATTATTGTTATTTTGGGTTTGGTAAAAGAATGTTCTTTCAAAACATTTTTATCTTCTTCTAGTGGAGCTGGTATGTTTGGTTTTTCCTCATCTACTTTCACTTGTGATTTTGTTGAGTTGAATGTTTAATTTTCTCTATCTCCACGAAAACCCTTTTTTCATCATGTTGTTTCTTTTGATTAAACCCGGCTTGGTAGCGTTGTCCTTAGAATAATTTTTGTCTTCATCTTTCTTCTTTCTTTTTGCTGTTAATATTTCTATTCTCGACATGTATGTACTCTATTACGTTTCCTCCGTTCTTTTTCCAGGTTGAGTTTATTTTCATCTCTTATCCATTTGTTTGCACTTTTGCCATTCTACACTAGTCAAAAAAAAAGAATCCTTAATAGCTTTTTTTATTTCTGATGTTTCTAATCGGAGTTTTCGATATTAACAAAGTTTCTTTTAAAGTGATTGGTCGCTTTTCAGGTGTTTTCTCATTTGATTCTATTTTGTACGAACAACTTTAATGTCTTGTATAAAACTACTAGCATAATGAAATACAATCACTGGCATCTGTACTGATTATAATTATTGGCAGTGTCAGTAATTACTTCAAAGCATTACTGGGACATCTTGAGTTTATTTAATTATAATAAACCTTATTGCAAGAAAAATAAGTTTGTATTTGGGTATTTTCAAACTTTTTGGTAAAAATATATTGATTGGCATAGGGTGCCATTGACTAGTAACAAGTACTAATAAAATTGTAATCATTGGCACTAGAAAAATAAAGTGTTTCATTATGCAAAATTAGTAAAATCTCGAAAAGAACTCAATTTGTAACATAATTGAACTGTAATAAAACCAAATTTGCACATTAATATACCATCGGCTATAGAAAACATCACACTAAATGAGAGCCGCCTTTTAATTTTGCATTTTTTGCCGACAATTTTCATCAAATTGCCGACTTAGTACTTTGGGAAATGCTATAAATTTATTAAATGAACAATGTACAAACTAAACGTAATGCTGTCATATATAAAAATATTGTTATGCCTAGTTTAGGGCTTAATCGACGGGTGCCAATTATTGTAGGAGTGCCAATAATAGTATACCTTATCCTAATATGCAATGGATGGGTGTGTTATTAAGGTGAGGTGCCGAGGCTTACTAAATATCTTTCTTACCTGCCACCTTGTGGAATGTTTCAAACATACTTTTAAAACCTCTGGCTCTTCCTAATTTCTCATTCCAGTGTATTTAAATTTTTTTAAACAGAAAATTGAATTTCAAGGCAACTACATACATCTCCAATAATAAGTATCTGATTTGTGTTTTATTTGAAAATATATTCCATGTATGTATAAATGATACTAGCACTAAAAAATATCACTAAAAGACAATAAAAACTTGTAAAAGGCACAACCTCTTTTGTAGTCTTTTGTTGAACTCGATACTAACGATATATTGAGAAACGTACATCAACGTAACAACGGAACCTGGACGCGTTTTAATGCAGCGAGTGCATGCAATAGCCTGCTCGTAAAACTCAATTTTCGTTATTTATTAAGAATCATCCATAAGCCCTGTCTGACAGATTCTGTTGTTACGAGGCCACACCTACCCCTATTCGTTGTACGCCACGGCAGAAATTGATTATTTACATTTTGAGAGAACCTGCCGCATCGAATCTAAATCGGGTGTTAAACGAATGCCTACACGCGATGCAGTTAAGTAAGCTTTTAAGAATTTGAGTAATATCAACTTGAAATTGGAATAATTGCGTGACCTAATTCCTTCATCACCTTATTAATTTCCAATAATAGTTTACAGTCGCAGTTATTGCAGTTGTAATCGGTAATCGCAGATATTTCAATTTATGCAGAGAGAACTCGTCACTTCCGCATTCGAAAGCCGAAAAACCCGGGGGCGGTATTGCCCTCTATTTATACTGTTTTTGGCTTTTCTCGTCTTCAAATCATCTTCGATGACGCAGGTAATAAAAATCAGTGTATGCGATATTCGGCATTATGTATTAAAACTCCTCGGAAAAAAGTCCTCGAATGGCGACCACGTCTTGGCAAACGAAACATATAACGCTCCCCGACCATTGGAGTAACGACCTGAAGAAGACAGCGGGTAGCGACTGGGTCAGAGGGCTCAGGACTGGTTAACGTGGCGTATGCTAAGGGAGGCCTATGTCCAACAGTAGACTGGATTCCGGCAACGTAGCGATGTAACGACAACACAACTTCAAAAGTGCGTTGCCCATTTTATCCTTATCCATATCTCCACTATTTCTGATCTACATATAACCTTGGCGTAGATGGCGATACGGTTTTCCATGTTAAACCACATTGAAACAGATGGCTTTATCCTCCATTTATGTAAAGTTGCCAACATACTGTATTCTTTATTTATGGTTAGAAATGTGATAGAGGTCGGACACACTGAATATGAATATTGTTTGCGTCATTCAACACACAGATTAAAAAATGCAAATGTCTGACATGTAGCCATGAACGAACATTGCAAGGCAGCAAATATGCATTATTTATTATAGGCCATCAATATTTCATGTGAGATTTCATTTTATCTAAGGCATCTCTGTATACCGCTCCGCACAAATGACTACAGTAAAACTAACAGTAGCCAAATACATTTGAAATTAAAAAAAAATTGCCGCCACCGTCAAGACATTAAGTCATTTAAGATCATCACGTACTACAAAATAATATTGTAAGAATATTAGTAACTACAGTACGTATAATTTTACAATTATTTATTCTTTTATTCCTCAAATGCTGCAAGGAATATTGGAAATCGGTAATACCTTGCATGCCCCGAGCAATTGACCTGCGAGGCCTCGGCCTTGGCCGAACACGTGAAAGATATGTAACAGTTCATTAGACTATGATATGAGTATCCACAAACCGAACAATGTTGTCTGATGAGATGGACTGCCAAGAAAATTATAATTATATTGATTTAAAGCACTGATAGTAAATGTATGAAACGTGCATGTATGAAATGTATGTATGTATGTAGCGTGGGACCGATCGTCGTGGAGATCCTTGGGGGGGCCTATGCCCAGCAGTGGGCGTTGTCGATGAAAGGTATGCATGTATGAAAGATTTCACGTTCGATTTTCGAAGGTGGGTGGTAGCTAGGCCAGGCGGGCAAAATACAGTTACTAAAACTTTAATACAATAACTCTAAGTCTTGAATATGAAACTATTTCTTATAACAAATGACCAGATAATTTCATTAAAGACATCAAAAACACCCAAATCAAGAGGTCATATATTTTTGTATCATAATTGGAAATTTGCATACATGTGAGTTCATTACGAGCATATTGTTCCAAAGAAATAATTATAAGCATTTTTAAATTTCAATTTTGTATTCGAAATATCTGTATTCTGTTTATTAATACTTGCTTTGAATTATTTATTATATTTGTAATTTTTATTTTGTTAATACACAGAGTGTTCATGTAAAGAAATATATATGCAAGGATGTATTATTTATAATAATGCCGAACACCAACCATACTCTATTGTCCCACATGTACAATGCTACGCAACGCTATTGTATTCTTTTCTACAAAACAGAACACGATAGGAGAGATTGATTACCCATTCAATGTACGCATTCGAATAGGTTTTACGGGTCTATGATAATAAATAAGTCAGTATATGGTAACAGATAGAAATGCTATGACACGTAGTATTACTGACTGACTGAAGTTTCGATTTCGGCCAAAAAGTTTCGGCTGTAGTATCGGTTACTGCCAAAAATAAGCCGAAACTCACTCGTCACTCGTCGTTCATGAATTATCGCACGTCGTTCGGAAAAGTTTGTGGCGCATAGTCTAACCTAAGTTCACTGGCCGGTAGAATTGTATTGATTTGACGTTGTATTTTATTTGCGCAGATATAATTAGGTCAGCTTTTATTTTAATTTATTCATCTTGCTTTTACTTCTTCCTGCTGAGTTATTGAAGTTGCAACTGATAGTTAAGTTGTAGCTGGTATTAAAGAGGTAGATATTATATGGAACAGCACATACTTTATTTTTCGTAGGCTTTTCTGGTCCATTGGCTTTATTCACGATCAGACACTGCAAGGCTTTAAGAACCTCTTAATTGATGATACAGGCTTCTGGTATAGATGTACTATATAAGGTATTTTGTTTTGGAGAGTTTTTGCCAGTATCTAGGACGTGAATTTTCGGCAAGTACGGATGCGAACACGTTCGCGTTTTCTTTAGCCGTATGGTTTAGCCAGCGGAGGTAATATAGATCAACAAAATTAGCCTCAACCGCCTTGGCGAGACACTAAATAGCTCTACTAACAGATAGTTGGTCACAGAATTTTACGCCGATATGTTTAATATATCGGTATTAACCTTCTGTAGTGCCTTTTGATTGTACCTAGTGATTAAATTAACGGGTTTGGTCTCGAGCGTCAAATAAAGATACGCCAAATGTTTGGGCTTGAGTTGCACAGTTATGAATTGTAAATATGAAAGTCTCACTTTATTTTGGAAAATATTTTGTAGATATTCCGCGATTCAGGTAATCGCATAATACAAAATAAAGTTTAATCAGTTTTGTAGAACTATTTGGACGATTAATGCCTAATCTGTAAAGGTTTAGCACACAGTTTAACAAAATTATTGGTATGGAGTTCGAGGTAGTAAATAAATATTCCCAAGTAAAGTTGTGTTGATAACCGAACACTTGCTAACTTTTGCTTAATGTTCTGAAACGGAGTGTTTCTCCTCGATAAGTGTGTGGGTTTCGTATGATTTATGAGTCTGAGCGACTCTGCTGACGGTTGGAGAATTATATAGAGGCTTAAATCACTTTGACAGTTTATTCATGTATCTAAATTATTTATATATCATTTTTTTTTAATTATGAAAGTAATTTAGTATAATTCAAATCCATGTCCAAATTGTGACAATCTCTTAAAGGTTTTCTGACCCTTAGCCTAAGTCGTAATTTATTAACTTGTGAAACAAATTCCCAGTGGAATAGGGAACAAAATGAAATAAAAAGTAATGTAATCAAATTCTAACCGATGTCAAATTAATCTAATCATTCAAAATTTGTTGACCCTAAAGTCTAGATTGTAATATTAACTTTATTTACTACAACAATAATAATATAATTTAAAATTCCTAATTGCAAGACACACACATTCCAATCGGAATAGAAAATGAAAAGAAATAGAAATGAAATTAACGCTTAGGTACACTCTCACACACAAATTAGGATTGTCGGTGGCATGCTATGAAAGATACATAACTAGTTACATAGTCTGGCCTGGCCAGGAACGGAAGCCGGGACTCGTCGTTCGGCAAGTTGAGTCCTTATGCTAACAAAAATATACATGTTTAACGTAACTAAAATTTATGCGTTAGCTAATTCACGTGAATAGGTTTATGAAACAAATTGTGGAATATTCCAAACATGATTATTTACTGTTGGTTAGAACTATGCCTCTGGGCGCCATTATAACAAAATGTGATTTGACTATACTTGACTTGACTTGACTTGACTTGACTTGAGTATACGACGAATGTACTGAACGTAAATTTATCAGCTGTTTTATTACAAAAGTAAGACATTAAATTATTTAAGAATATATCAAAATTAATATATTTTTTTTTTATTAATCGTACGTAATCCAGCGGGTTAAGAAATTTCGGGCGTCGATATTTCGCTGGATGTCAGTCAAACGTATTTTCTTTTTGTACTTTCATACGAGATGTTTACGTTAATCTACTAGTTCCGATTGTCTTTACAAAGCCATATCGAAGTCCTACAGGCGGGACATGAACTTCCGACATTTGGATCGGCCAATAATTCGTAATGGAACATCGTGGTGAAATATGCAATTACAAGGAGAGATTCTTGTCTTAAAATGTCCCGCCATAGAGCCCTATCCAAAGTTTTCTAGCTAATAAAATTACACTTTGACCAGTGTTGGCACCACCAGAACTGTGTAAGAATCCAATTTGAAATAGCAGCAAGCGTTTGTAAAAGCGTGTGGGCTCTTATGTGCGCTGTAGGTATACGTCCGATTTACTCTTGGCTGGTTTTTAAAGCGTCCATAATGCAATTTGAAGGCACGATCGAACCTAAAAGTACCGTGTTAGCGACATATGGAGCCAGTGTATACCAAAAATACTAACTTAAATCTTTGAAATTATTGTAATGGACATTTTTACTATATTAGGTACTATAAATGAATGATAAATTTGAGCGTATTAGTGTTAAATGAATTATAAGGGATATAAGTTGCTAGGTATACCCTAGATTAAAGATGCATGGGTGAGCAAAGAAAGATAGCGTGCAGTTGTAATTGCCGTCTTACACCTCAGATGAAGACTCCTTTTTTAATTAGTAAGCAGGACAAAATTCAAAGAAGATTAAACAGAAGCATAATATTTTATATCGCAATTAACTTTAGGCGATGAATTATAGTGAATGTGAACGAATCGGGTTTGGTTTTTAAATTTAGTTACTTCCCTAGGTTTTAAAACTTTATTTATTTATTTCAAATTATTATTTAAACTAAAATTATCTTCTTAGAATTAAATATAAGGATATAGCCATTACTTCGGGGAGCATTCATACTATCCTACATAAACGTTTTGGAGTGACTTTCTGACTCAAAGAAAAAATAAAAGGAACGTTTTTTTCTAAAGCCAAATAATATAAGCGAGATAGCGATTTCTAACATTTTGGGGAGGTCAAAGTGTTTTCAAATTTGGTTTAGACGAATGGAACTTAATATATTTTTTGAAGGAGAGGATATTGCTAATATGTATATAAATAAATACCTTTAATACTGTCTAGTCCGATGTATCTACATATTTATGAAAACTTTTTTGTAAGAATATCAATTTGAAACTCGAAACACAATATTAAAGCTACCCACGTTTTAATTTCCAGTAATCCTGCACATCAGCGCGGTGAGCACGTTCTGACCGACGGAGCAATATAATATTACTATGTGACTTGAAAACGGATTCTATGAAAAAAAATTAAATCAGATTTAATATTTAATCCCCTTAATTTTAAATGTACGGTAAAGCTAATTGTTATTTATTTATTTGTGCGGTCATTATAGCTCAAAGACTAAAATATTTTAAAGTATAGTTGGTTATCAAATTTGTTCATAGTTTCATTTATGACTATCAACGCATTGGTGACGACCCTGAAGTTGGTAAAGGTCATTGACCGCGATGATCAATGAAGAAATATTTATTGAAATAGTTACTGGAATTAGTTACACCTGAATCTCGAAATATCACTGTAAATATTGTTCCGTTTATCAATAACAAACAGCTAGAGATTCCTGGGTTCTATACACCACTCAGTTTGACTCTGATAGTAGTTGGGCATGGTGAGGAAGGATTCTTGCCTGGCTACGTTGGCTAGCTGCTATTCTCTTTTTATAAACAACTATTAATTTATTTAAAGAATGCTATTATGAAAAAACCAACTAGTTTGTTTAGTGCTTTCCTTTCATTTTAGATAAAATGCAATATTTTTTAATGCTATGGTCGGCGGTACCACCTTACCGCAAGGTGACCTGTTTAATCGTTTGCGGGTCTTTCGACATTTCCATTTATTACAAATACTACAATACAAAAGTAATATTTTATTCCCATGTGAAAACATTAATTCATTCGCCAACCTGATTAATTTTTACACGACTACTTACGTTTATTTCAGGAAACAATTTTATTAATCGATACAATAAATTGATACAAAGTTGGCAACACGCCCAAATGTTCCGGAAACTTGGTAAAGTAGGCCGAAAGTTGTAAAAGTTAGGCAGGGTGAATCGGGGGCCGGGGATTGCAAATTACCCCCATTGGGGCGCCGTCAATAGAAGCACAACATGCTTACATTTAGCATTCCTATAAGCATATGATAATGTTACATCATCGCAAACATTATATTTTAAATATAATGGGTACTGACTACTTTGTATTTTATGTCGATAAGTCAGTTTTAAGAACATTCTCGCTGAGACTGTGGTTTAACATATAATTTGTTGAAATATTCATATAAAGTGTAAGGATCGTGGGTACAGGTTACAGTTAAAATTATATTCTTCAAGCAGCTGACACACGTACCAGCACAGCGATGCATAAATTATCATAATAATATTTACTAGTAGTTTCTTTTACAATTCATAGATTTTCGAAATATGGAATGAAGATATTTGAAAATGAATTATGACGTTACTAGTGACTGAAAGTTTAAGTAGATTATCGATAGCTATAGTAATCAATTACGAAAATAAAAAAACGGTTTCCTTGTTCTATTTCGGATGTCCATGTTCTCTTATTTGATGGTTGACATTAGGATAGCTGACCACTTTATTTAATTTCTTTATTTCGTTGCTTCAGTATCAAGGTACCATTTTTTTAAATTGGATACCAATTACGTTCAAAATTATTAAATAGCTTTAAACTGAAACTT
Organism: Megathymus violae; assembly: GCA_003671415.1. Taxonomy (NCBI): domain Eukaryota; kingdom Metazoa; phylum Arthropoda; class Insecta; order Lepidoptera; family Hesperiidae; genus Megathymus; species Megathymus violae. Next base: position 13,138,414 of record PDGT01000001.1, read on the forward strand.
TATTCATGATTCAGCTATTTCAATGGTTACGAGGTATTTGGTAATTGATTTGAAACTCGTTCGTATGTCTGCGTGGATGAATTTCTAATAGTTCTTCAATTCTTCATTAAAAACGAAATAATGGTACTATAACATGAACCATTATTCTTTGTTTGTGTGATTTTAGATACCATTTATAGCTGTTCTATAACTGAATTTTTTTATAAGATGGTTTATGGATTGTTATAAAAATTATTCGAAGAAATGTATTATTCAGTACAATTCACTCCAATTCGATTTTTAATTTCCTACGGTCGTCTTTAAATCCAATCATGCGAAGAACCTTACTTATCGATGTATGTTACGCAAGACGACACATCCGCAATAGAACACATACGTGACTGTGCACAACCCGGAAAGGTCCTAATAATTTACAATGGGGTATAAAATTTTTGTTCACGATATCGACAACAAAAGCTTTATCTAATTTAAAATATCTGTTCTTATTCTTTTCATTACTTTGGAGAAACGAAGTGTTTCGCGCTTTCATGGGTTTGTTATTAATATTATTGTTTTAAGTTGGAAGGGGCACCAACCATCCCCGCGTTGACTTCAATATATCCTGCTCCTGGTGCACCTTGCGATAGCGACGGGTTGATCTAGTTTATCCCAACTTAATTTAAACGATAGTGATGCATGGTGTTAGGGTTTCTACCTACCGATCTAGCTTCAATTTCCTTCAAAATTTATATAAAATGTCTTTAACGGTTTGAAGATTGCAGTTGTCAAGAGTTAGTTAAAAAGCGGGTAAAAGCAATATGTTGTCCATGGGCGGTCATATACCATCAAGCCTGCCTGCGTGTTGGCATCCAATGACCGCGGTGTACTTACGTGATTCCCTTTTTAACAGGTCCACTAACGCTGCAGCGAATATTTTTAAACATATAAGATTTGATTTTAGAAGCAGTGTGGTATTTGGTCTGGAATGTAAAAATCTTTACCATCGGGATTCAATTGAATTGTATGAAGCTCAGCATTATCAAAACAGTCTGCTGATCAGCGCAAGTAATATAAGTACAGCGTGTTGACTTTGACTCAATGAAGTATAGAGTCGCTTACCCCCTCCCTCGTCCCTAAACCTAAATGTAAATGATTAAATAATTCACTTTTTAAAGCAAACAGAACATGCACGATAAAAACATACTAAAATTGTTCAGTAATACACTGGTTCTATTTTAGTTTTTATCATTTCAGTAATAAAAGTCATGGGTGTTTGTAATGTCATATTTGTATAATTATGTCCATGATACCCGCAACATAGGGAATCCTAGTGCGGCGGTGTAACTGTATAAACGTTTATTAATACATTGATTTTTGTTATTAGTCGTATTGCCATTTTATGTATACCTAACGATAGAACATTCAAGAAAAGGTCCTTAGATAATTTAGATTAATTCAATTTACGAGTATGTTACATGTTCAAGAGAATGACCCTGTCAACAATAATTGTCTTAAGCCAATAAAATTAAGCCTAGCGTAACGGACCCTCAAGCGCTATCCTAGTGACGGAGAACAGATACTTCGAAATATTATATCATACGGTACATATTGTCGTACAGAATATTGGACTTTGTTAGAGCTAGAGCTATATATTTAAGTTATACTGATATTTTAGGAGTCGTGTAAGTTTACGAACAGTGTAAAACGTTAGCAGCACCCGCATTTTCATTGATGTGAATGTTTTTTTTCTATTTGTAATTTGAAATTGTTTCAGTACAAAACACCCGTACAGAGTATTACTCGTAATAAGGTTGTGGATGTCAAAAGATATTAACAAACACGGTGAAAAATATGATACGTGCGTAGGTACCGTCTCAAAGTATAAGAGAATTGTTGAATTTTTTAATGACATTATGCGGATTATATATGTAATTGTTAATAATGGAATAACATTAGGTGTTTTATTTCATAAAAGGATAAAACCACGAAAAGGAATTGAGATTCAGTTTAAAAATCTCGACTCTCCCAAGTAAAAAGACTTGAGCTTCTCATTCAAAAAGGTCTTATTTATGAAAAAAGTTTGCGCAAAGAACGGCGAACCTTTTAGATCTCGTTTTAGTCAGGGAAACAGGTCGGCGCAACAGGCTTCAGGGTACGCTGTATACATACCTAGATTTAGAACAATAGATTATTTAGGATCTGGAAAGGTCACGGGGTCCTACAATGTCTTTCAGATCCAGTCTATCAAAATATTGATCAGGACTAATGTGATTGCTTTTACAAAATAAGTATACATAATATAATAAAAAAAAATCTGGGGTGTAAGAAGCGGCTTTCGTCTTTCTTTAAGGATTTATTTAGCCAATTTTCCCTGATCCTTGTACATCGTACAGCGCAATGAACGATAAAATAGCGTTAGGTCTCTTTTATTGTAAATACCTGAGCTCATCTAGCTTAATATTGATATTAAACTGGCTGAGCTCAGATAGATTGTCTGTTAATTATATTATTACTATAAAAAAAGTTAAAGCAACTAAGTTTATTAAAAACTTGTCACTCAGAACCTCTACGGAACTGAATACTGAAACTGGAACGGCTCAGCCTAACTTCGAATATACAACTCATTCAAAACTGGTTGTACTGATAAATTCGCTTTTCCATTTCCATCGAAGTGGGTATAATCTTTACCCGTATTCGATAACTTTTTGCGATAAAAACCGAGTGCAAAATCGATTATTGCGGTGCGTGAAGAGGTCTTGCTACGGTTGTATTTAGCGTTGTTATATCACCTTCTAATACATTTATTGTAATAAGACATAGACATTTGGTTCATTACTAGCGCCTGAATAAAAAATAGTGAACATTTTGTAAATCTTAACTGTTAATATTGAAAAAGTATTCGTTAATTTATGTATTTTCGCGAACTTCAAACTACGTATAATCAAATATTAGTTATTCATTTGTGAAAGTAGTGCTATAAAAAGGTTTAAACTTAACTTTATTCTCAATTTTAATAAGTTCGTTTTATTATTAACCGAGCTATGAGATGAATCTACATGATCGAGATTACAATATTATTACAGAGTTAAACATTTTTTAAATAAGAATCACTTACAAACCTTGTCTAAAGAGTATTTAAATTTGTTTAATTGTGAGCGTTTGTCGCACCGTCAGCAGAGACCAGAGAATAGAGACTCCCGGACGACACTCGCCGTTCGACCGCCTCGGGTTGCGCACGTCGCATTTTCCCATCGCTCATATCCCGATAGCACCGTTTGTTTATCAGTGACAGAGCCAACTATTATGTGTTAAGTGAACATTTAAATTGGCAACATGAAAGGCAGACACCAATTTCGTCGGCGTTTCAGCTTGCAACCATCGTTTATGAAGGAAGAACATGAAGAAGAACGGAGGCCGCACAGGTGATTTTATTTCTTTTACTATTTTTAACATTATAACAATAGTATGTCACTGTTCGTAGAAATTAAGATTTACGTTGTAATACTGATATGATTAGAGTCGTAATTTTTTAGCAAATGATACATATTTATTTAGGAAACAGACAATATTTAGACGGCAGACTTCATTCGGTGTTATGTTTGTGTGTTTGATAATCGACGCTGTTAAGTAGTCTTAGCGTCGTAGATCGTAGTATCGTAGAGTCGTGCCGTGGTAGCGTCGTAGCGTTGTCTACGAGATACAATCGTAATACAAACTCCCAGACTAACTTCTTTTTACTTGGGTTCGTCTAACCGCCTACGTGTAATTAAGCCCCGAATTAATTTATACAAGTTTAGAACTAAATTCATTGAAATAGTTCGCATCTGCTACTAATTAATTTTTAATTAGAAACAGTAGATTTAATTACCTATTTGTATCTATCAAGAATTAAATCGCGGTTGTAATGAAATTGTTGTGCAGAATTAGCCAACACACATACAATCCTGGAGATAAATGGCTGCTGTAGCTTATTGAAAAATTAGCCTTCGAAAGCCGGCATTCGTATAGTCACGGATACATTTTTGTTCTTTAGGACCACACATCAAGTCACCGCTTCAACATCCTTTCAATTGTAATGAGAAACTGCTGAATGGCATTGATATCCTGAATAATCTTAGAGCAGAACCTTACAGAGCCTCCGTTATCTTACAAGTAACACATAGAATAATCATAAAAGTATTTTTTGTTATTAAAAATAAGCATTTATTTTTTGCTTATTCCAAAAATATTTTTGTTTAATAAGGTATATCAATGATTCTAATATACAGATAAAAACAGCGTTTGAACCGAAGTCGTCGCCAGCGGCAAGGAAGGCAATTTTCTGCAATTTGCCATCGATCTCTGCCATTCTTTTCATAATAAGCGTCTGACCTCATTCGAGAGGTTTTGTATCTTTTATGATACAGTATTTTCGGTACTCTGAATACAATATTTGATATTTTAAGACGATAATCAACTCCTAGTTTTATTGATTTAAACTGTAAACCGTTCAGCAACTTTTTTGTCATCAACAATGTTCAAAGTCACCTAATAGAGATTCTTGACATAGATCTCAGATATGTGAGGACAAAAATGGAATGCCTTATTTGTAAGTATAATTTTGCAACCACACCCTCGCGATGTGCGCAAACCTCACTTCAGAAATACACCGTCAGCTTCAGCACCTGTGACTATAGAAATAGCAAATATTACTACATTGACACTTCTGTTGTTGATTTATAAGGTGATTTAACCATAAAACTCAAATTCGTTATTGCAGGTTGGGTTTAGAAGCAAATTTTTAATGATAATTAAAGGATTTTCTGGAATGCTCTAATATATTTTAAAACACGAGTGATTGTTTTGTACCAATATTAACTATGAAACTGTGTTTACATATTTTTTGTAATCTTCTGATTTTCGGGACGTGACGACTAAACCAGTTATTCCTTAATTTAGTTAAAAAACTATGAATATAAAAAATATTTCTATTCACGTGGTTATATTTTAGATACAGATAAATATTTGTTTTAAATGTTTATGTCTTTGACGTCGTCTGCATCTCGATGTTACCCGCAAGATAAGTATCCTAAAATGGTGTTCGTGTGCAATTCTTAATACTTATACTAATTTATTTATAATTTGAACGTCTCGAAGTGAGCGAATTTTAAAGTGATAACATATACATATACGAGTATTTATTCATACATATGTATACAGGCCGAGAGGTAATCGGATTAGAAGGAACAACCCGAGGATACATCGTATTATCAGAGAAGATGGACATCGATATGATCACAGGCACCTGGGAACCTACTTTAAGTTTAATAATAGTATAGATATATTCTCAGCTGACTCACTAGACTAGAAGTATCCTGAGCTCAATAGCTGTGAAGTACTGGAAGGCCACTCGAGCACTCTATACAGCGTCGGACAAAGACATTGCACGATGTATCGCATTAAGCAGAACATGGGTTTCACGTTGTTAAGCACTATGTAATAAGCGTTCTATCCGTGTTTCAGCTATGAGAAAGTTGCAGACTCGGTGGAGAATTGTTGTGGGTGAAACTGTATTGTTCTGAAAATAAAATGAGTTATATTGTACTGTTGTGAAATAAGTTAAATTGTCAATGAATAACTGAATG
>PDGT01000001.1:13144186-13199922 GCA_003671415.1 Megathymus violae
CAATTTTCATCAATTTTTTCAATGGTTATAGCAATATTCACAGACTACACTAAATAATGCCAGATTGACAAAACAACAATAGTCATTAAACTGGCAGTCTTAACAGATATTAACTTAATAATTATTAAATTATGAAGCCGTTCCATTACTTCAAATTTTATCAAGACAATAGTCATATGCTAATAAATTCTGTGAATATGAATTCAAGCAATCAAATTGTTATAAACTTACACGATCAATAAGAACACACCCCTTACTTTTATAGATAAACGAAAAATAAAATTGATTCAATTCTCAATTTAAAAAATTGAAGTAAAAAATTTTCATACAGTATTCTATGTGACCTTAATTGAATAATATTATAATTTCTCCACTAATAGATGTGAATAACGATAAGGTGCATCGGTTAAAGATGAAAAAATAATAAAATATCTGATAAAAACGAATACAAAATGATTAACGTGGGATAACTATTTGTAAACGTTTATGATTCCTGCAGCAAAGCGGGGCCAGTTTCTAGCTATAATTTATAGTAATGCTGGTATACAATACCGAGAATCATTCCACATTTGAAAAGTCCTTGCGTGTGTGCAATCGATAGTAGAATCCAAAATTAATATAGAGTTAACGAAAGCGATATGTGCAGTCATATCCAAACGCTGCTAAAGTCAATCAAACATCTGATAAGATTGCGTTTTTCGTATCTAAAACCAGGTTATCGTGAATCCATACCGGCACGTGTTGCGTATCTGTTCATATTTACATTGCTTAGTACAGCGTTTCTAAACGGAAATATGAAAATTTTGCATAACGTAGATTGAATATTTAAAAGAATCTATAAGGAAACTTTCTAAAAGTACTTACCGCTCTATATATTGTTTAAGATACCAGGCAACAGAGGGCATCCTAATGCACATTTTTATGTACTCACGCTCGTATTGCTACCCAATCAGGAGCAAATGTCGCGTCATCAGCAGCCAATCGCGTGGCCACAATTGAGACCATCATCGCTTATACTGCTTTTATAATTTTACTTCTTTTTTTGGTATCGTCAACACACGCACTTTTGATTTATACGCATTTTGTCACATACGCAATTGTTATATATGTAAAATATATTTTTGGAAGAGGATCGCATTTTCACTTTCAAGAATCCAAGGTACGCAAACATATATACATACACACACACACATATATGTATATATATATATATATATAAAAGGATAAATTGACCTTATAAATTATGGGCGTTTTAAATTTGATGAACTACTGCTACAATCAAAATTTTATGGTTTCTATCGCTTTTTAAGACATGCTAAACATAAGGCTTTAATTACAGCGGCGTTGTCGCAGTTTTTATTATTATATGATTGTTTGCGGTTGAACATTAATATCTTTGACAATTTGCAAAGATCCAGTAGACGGATTAAGGTTAAATTTTATAATAAAGCCTCACACTTCGTATACGTGTATATTAGTGGAGGTAGGTATATAAGAAACACGTAAAAGCACATCTCGTAAGCAAGGTTTACTACTAAAGTCAAAGGATACTAAAGTGAAGATGAATATATAAATGTCAAAGACGCATATAAAAAACCAAATCTACAGTAATTTTCACTTGAATTATGAAATATTGCTGTCATATGAAAAAGAAATCTGAACGTACTCATGGTTGAGAAAAATAAATATATGTTATATGTGTCATTACATGGTTAAACCTATAGTAGCCACTAACCATGGATCTGGAATAAGGTAAAAAGTCAATTGACAAGCGAATTCATGAGTTCTTTTCTGACCTACAACGCGTTGGTGTTAAGGATTTACATTACTATAAAAGAATACTTTATAATATTTTCGAAAACATAAAACACATAATAACTTAGAAAGAAAATTGAATCGAAACAAGTTACCTAATTTCTCAAAGTTGCGACTCGTATGTGATAAAAAGATATACAATATGGCAATGGGGGTTATAAGTACTTACCTTTATGACAGCAAATATTTTTCGACTATTTCAGGAACTTAGCGTTGCATTCACATAACTGTCAATATGAGCAGTTTTGTCTTTGTACTCAGAAATAGTAAGGCACTTATGGTCCTTTAAATAACACTGTAGCTTTTTTTATATCTATTTAGATAATTTTATGCAAAACAATTTGGGAAAGCTGCTTAAAAGTCAATGATAACTTTGAACTTTGAATATCAGAATACCGCTTGTAGAACCTTTATTAATTTTACCTGCAAATTATGTGCCTATTTGAATTTGTGGCTATTGCTTTAGTGAAATAAAACATAGGGTGGAAACCTACATACCTAACAGCTTTTTATAATGGTCGCAAAAATGTGTTAAAGGGAAACATCGAATTTACCTAAACAGAATTAATTTAAAGGTCAGTTTTCCGATATTTTGAAATTGATTCGAATAGTTTCTAATTTGTATTTCACCGGCATCAGATCGGTGCCACATTAACGTTGCGAAGATATGTTATAGCACATCAAAGGGGAAAGAATTACTTTCGTAACATTTCGTCTATTCGCATTTGGAATCTATTATCAAAACATATTGGTTTCTTTTCCTTACGTAGATAACCAATATTTTGTTTCATAGATTACTAGTATACGTATAATAAATACATTTATGCTTATAATAATAATATTTTATTAACTGAGTCCTAATCGGTTATTTAAGCATAGCACAGAAGTTTTGAGGGAATAATAATAACTCTGTACATGTCAACTTCCGATCCGCTCTGTCAACATACCGAATATAAGAACTCCATTCACCATATACATAGCTACCTCTCATTAGGTGGTTTTTTACCCTGCAGTAATACGAATATCAAAAAAATTGGCTTAACACAAAATCTTCTCAGTAACATCATAAATACTAAATAGTATGCCCAATGACTTATCCTTATACAAATGTCTCTTTACTAATTCATACAATTTGATTAAAGCAACGTAGAGTAAGACTTGGATTACTACGTAGTGTTATAGGTTGATTGCAGAAAATGTTTTCCATCGAGAAAATCCCATCTTTCATAAGTAATATCTTCTTTCATGAGTAAAGGTAATATAGGAACACGCTGTCCATGCGTGGGCTGGCATAGTTCACTCGCCTTTAAGACCTGTCAGGTATCAACCAGATTCCCTCAGGGTGTATTTATTCACCGAAACAAGTAATCGTTGATCTCAATTTTCATTCACACCGATCCTAAACGGCTGAAGCAAGAGGCTTTAAATTTTAACACTCGGGTATGGAAGTCTGTAATTCTTATACTTTATGGTGTAAACACCTTTATAAACTTCCAATTCAATATTTACTGCTTGTGGTGCACCTAGATGAACAAAATGCAAACAAATTTGAACTCTGTTCTTTCTTGTGAGTGACCAACGTTCAGACAACATTGGAAGGTAGCAGTTGTTCTATAGAAGTTATTACTTTATGTATGAATGAACTGCCACCGTCGCGCCACTTTCACTGCCGTTACATTATTATTGGCCATTCATCAGATATTAATTTCTTTTTTAAATGCACTCGCTCAGTCCCCGACGCAGTAAAACAAGATGCTGGTTCATCTACTCTAACTTTTATCATAAATATAATTCAAAATTACTTGATTATGAAATAATAAGTGGTGTCAGTTCACGCTGATTCTAAGAACATTTTAGATTTCTTAAAGAAAACTGTACTAAAGTATATATAAAAGTCGTTTTCGTCTTTTTAGACAATTATTTGTAGAGTATTTTTCTTAACTTTAATTATACAGATTAGACAATAACAGCGTTAAACTTGATCGTACAGACCACGAAGGCCTCCAACAGAAGAAACCTGCTACCATTGCCTTGTCCATTGTTCAGCATAGTAGATCATTAGAATAAAATGAAGAAAAAGAAAATATTAGCAGGAGAGGTTAATTTGTATTTAAGGATTGGTTATATGTATGTATACAACTCTTGTATAATAACTGTTGTTGAACTTTGCCTAAGTAGGACTCAGTTGATTGTGTCAACTTGTACTCGTAAACGCGTGTTTAATAATAAGGTATTCTTTTTTCTCACACTTTATTACCTCGCCACACACCTCACTCATACACGAACTCATATATGTGAGAAGTTTGTGTGAATTACGTTAGGTAATTTATAATTGTGAAGTAATAAAAACTAACTACATATTACATATGTTAGTTAACTGCGGGGTAGCGGAAAAAAGTGTGGATATTTGAATACGATCGATTTCGGATATTTAATGATTTGGAATAAGAATAGGATGATGATAACTAAGTTTCCTTACGCTGATAATATATTATGTTGGTTAATGCCACTGTTAATTATGTTCATTAATTTCACATTTTCACTGTTTTAATGTTCTAAATGATATTAATGCAGACACAAATTTAAATTACATACAGTTTTATTTTTCTGATTACTAAATGTACTGTTTAAAATCAATCAATATGTTGTAAACTCAATAAAATGTTGGATTTTCAATTCTGTCTCATTTCCCGCGCGCCATTGAGACCTTTTATACCGTGACAAGTTAACATACAACGAAAATTAGTAGGCCCTTAATATGGTAATTTTCCCTAAGAACAGAACACACATTTTTCTAAAATTATCTTTCTCTCATTACCTTAACAATGTAAGGCCTTTTTATCATGTTATGTAAAGTGGAATTGTTTTATTTAATATCTCACGGCAGTCTTTGCGTTTCTACATAATAAGATGACAACATAAAACAACTAAGGACACGAAAAAACCTAACGTACATATCTACTTGTAGGAAAAGGGGTACTATGTATTAGTAACATTAACGTGAAATACTACAAAAACAAATCGCCTTGAAAAAAAACAGTGGTGTAATTTGCAAAGCCCTCGTTGTGTTTTATACATATCTTAACAAAGAACTAATAGCCCTTCTTGTTTAATGCAAAACGTAAAAAAATTTGATATTTTAAAAAATTGTTGTGTGAATAACTTCATACTGTGTAAACATATGGCTCTATACATGGCTAGTATATAAATTACTACGAAGATCCACGACGTATATCGATTTTGAGTAGCCGTCAAAGTTATAATTATAAATTTCATTATATGTTGTTTTTCGATAAAATGCTATGAATTCGTTTTTTATTAATGTGTTTTAATTCTTTGTTTTTCAATATTCCTTTAGCTCTTGCGTCCCACTCGGAACAGGATTGATTACTTTGTTTTGCATATCATAAAATACAACCTTAAAAGCGTCACAACTAGGCTGTGTATTTCGAATTACGGGAGTACAAAAGCTAACACAACAGCGTACAGATTCATTCCGTTTCTTTTATTTATTTATTTGAAATGGTCTCATTAAGAGAGGATGGAAACCAGAGAGCACTTGTAAGTCGGCCACGACTGACTCTTGGCCACATCGATAGCGAAGATTAATGAATCTGACGGAACCCAAAGATAATTAGTGGATAGAAAGAAAACAGGAAAACTTATTAGTTTCAGAAACCATGGGAAAATAATAATTACTGGAATGTATGCTTAAATACTTAATTATAATAATCGAAAAAATATTCTTGAATTAATAATTTATCCTAAAATTACTTTACATAATAGTCTCTTATAACGAAACAAATCTATAAGCGAAATTTTGATAAAATAATGTCTTCTTATTCTATAAATTATTATATTTTCTTGGGTTTTGTCTGAGAATTCTATATGTTTGATTTATGAGTATATTATAAAGTAGTTTACTTAATTGTATCACTTTTTGACTTTCTTGGCCTACTGGAAGAAATTTCTGAATAGGAATAAGTACAAACTTTTCCTATATAATATGTTCCCTAAAAATGTATAGTTTCCATAAAGAAAAAAATAAAAAAATTATGTGATAATTATTCGACTTTACGTTCGATTATGTTTGACCTGATTTCAAACACAATTTTTGTCAACTATATCTAGAATGGTAAAATAATTTTAAAACTATATTATATAGTTGACAACAAAATAATGATATCGCAGCTTAATTATATTCAATTTCTATTTCAAATTAAATGCCGGATAACTTTTTGGTTATTCACAAAAACGATAATTATCTGAAATGTAAAAAAAATACATATAAAATGATTAACAAAATTAATGTGTGATTTCATATTATAATCGATGATACTTATATTTTTGACTGAAATTGATGAGGTGACACAAATATGGCAATTCTGAAAGAACTTTAGTTGGGGCGCAATTGTCTACTTACTACATGACTGACTAGATAATGTAATTGTGTTATATAAAATAGTCCTGATAATTGGGAGAAATTAATTAATGAAATTGCCAAAGGAAAAAAGGGTGGTGATCCTCCTGTGGATAGAAACTACTGTTACGAAGCTTCTCGAAGTCGGCAGGCTTACGAAGTTTCTGGAAGGGTGGCCGACCGTTACGGTGAAAAACAATGGAGGCAATAAAAGAGAAACCCAGGTAGTAATAAAAACTACCTGAGTCACTTCAGGCTAATCTGGCCCGTATGCCTTAGGCATAAGGGGCGAGATTGGCGTACATGAAGGCCGAAATGAGGGTGTTTACCTGATCCGCTATTGTTATGTCGATTTCCGGGAATTATTGTTCTTGTCGTTTATTTCAACGAAGGGCGTGGAAAAATCTGGAAGCCCGGAAATCGGTATAAATAGCGGGCAGGGTCGCCCACTGGGCATTCGGTTTTCGAATACGAAGCGAAGAGTTCTCTCGCTACGAAGCGAATACCTGCGATCTACGAGTGTAACTGTGATTGTGAAATGTGTGTGAAAAAAAATAAAGTCTCTGCGGAACTATTGTGGCATTTTACAAGCCTACGGATCCTGACACGTAACACTACAAAAACATGCAAGTCTGCATGTAAGATTACTTGAGTTCCATATTTTGGGTAGTGAAAAATCTATGTAACAGAAAGTCAGGTAATCCACATTTGGGCAGCATAATGGACCTTTGAGAGGAAATCTAGTGAGAGATAATTATAGGTTATGATGTACCGATGAAGACAATTTCATTACACTTTCCAAACACAAAATCTGGGAAAATTTATACTAGGAAATTTTATGAATGATATGTTTTAAGGAAACGACGAAAGAATGCAAATGAAAATCATTTTGGCCTTCCAAGTTATTAAAGCGATATGGTACATGATTAATCATGACGAAACATCGACATTTGGCTTAAGCTCATTATTTTCAGGAAGAGTTTTGTTACAAGCACATTTTATATATTTCTTTAAAAAATGCAACTTTGCGTAAACTATTTGTTTCAAAAGAAGATGGGTTAAATGGATCGAACTGACAATTTTTTCTACATTTTCAAATAAAGCCGACTGGTAATAAGTGGCTAGGTTGTCCATGATATCACAGATTGGCTTCCCAACACTACGTCCAAAACATCAAAATATTTCATGATTGACTAAAAGAAGCTACCCAGATATGTTAATAAAGGTGGAAACAACTACTTTGTACAGATACCGTTGGGATTAAATTACCTGGCCGTATTACAAACAGGATACGTTAACTTGAACTCAAGGATAGATGGAATTGGTTCTCATCCGTCCACCTATCTCAGTACGCTCCCCCCATGTTTAATGAACGTATAATACCTACATATGTTTTTTCAGTTTTCAAAAAATTGGATCCATGAGTAACAGACTATAAGAACAAACTTTAACGGCTCTGTTACGTATTAGCTGTCTCTAAAGTACTCCAAAGCACGAGAAGAATATATTCCAGCGGGCTCTTCGTAATAAGCCGTTGTTCGCATCACAAGCGACGTTTATGTTATGCCTTGAGTGACATGTTATTGGAATGTTACTAATATTTGGGGCCGCGGGGCTAAGCGGGTGCTCTTGCTTTACTATATAGGGTCAGTGATTGAGAAATCTGTTGCGTTTGAATTTAATTCTACCAATTAAATAATGAAAAAAATATTATAATATTTTAGCTTACGTTGAATTAATGATTGAGCAATTTGTTGTATGGCAAATTAGTCAATTCTTACACCTTGCAATTCAACCTTTGCAATTACGCTGACAAAATTATCAAATATAACTATTTTTTGTAACTATGCACCGCTACCCTATTTCATTACTCTATCTACTGTGCCAACCGAATAGGTTGTCTGAAAGACATCGCTAATTGAAAAAAAGAAAATGAAAATTATAAGGCCGCCTGTTGTACTTAAAATATTGTATCTCAATTTTTCTATATATTATTTTTCATGTACAATAGAGACAATTGTCTTGTTGTTGTTGTTGTTATATTTCTCGATAAAATTATCAACTTACAAAATTGTGAGTATAGTATCTGCTTTACCGTATATCGCGTGTATATCTTGTACAGCAATTTATTTCTTTCAATAAAATTTAACCGTTACAATGTAGTTAGACCATAATTTTATAATAAATATGAAGAAATCAAGATTGTACTGTTTATTTATGCAGCCAAAAGTTTGTTTGTTTGTTGAAGTGTTTGTTTCTCATCGTATCACGTAAAAGTCACCGATCGAACTCTGAACAAACAAATGACATAATCTAACTTCGGTCGTTCCTCTAGGAACACTAGACACTAGTAAAGAAGCTTTCTGGAATTTGAATATTCCTTAATCGAAGTAAGTAATAATTAAAATTTTATATCTCATATAACTTAAGGGAAAATTAATGTAATGGCATGTGCAGGATTACGGCACGAATCCCCTATGCGGAACAAGGTGATTCAAATCAACAGGGTGACGATAGTATAGAATATGCGAGTAGATTAGGTATAATCAGTATTGGCAATATTAATCTCTCTCTTCCATCTGCGGTATGTCACTCGCACGGACGCTGTTAACTAAATAAAACAACTAACTTTAAGGGAAATCATAAAATATGCTTCCCCTCCTTTGTAATTTACACTGACAAAACGATTATCGCTAATTTCGTAATGATACTCCATTTTAATATTTTAAACAATGCGATAGATCATGACGATCAATAATCCATGTCAGAAGGCATCGGGTGACTACGGATTTGAGGCACTTAGGTTGATTGTTGACCACGTCAGTCTAAGCTGCAGAGAGCGTGAAAGGAAACAACACATCACTCAGTTTCTACACAATCAGTTTTTCAAATTTTTTCTCTCATCACTACGAGTTACAAGTTCGCCGGCCTTGACCATCTTTACTCTCAAATACCCGTGAATATTTTATTTTTATTTTTATGAAGTGCTATTTTGCCAATAGCGATTTTTTTTTATTGTATTATTGCTACCATGTGGAGGTCGTGCTGTGAGTCGTTGATGGGTTGACGTCATTCTAACACACCGTAATTGACGATTTAACGAACTTACCTTGAATGAAGGTCTATCATATTTATCTGAAGGGCTTCGCCCGAAAAGAAAAGATTAACTTTACACATGTAGTTCCTCAAGTACTTACCCGCCAATTACGCACAGGTATTGAGATTTTTTTAAGGATAAGACTATTTTTAGTTGGGTTCGTACTCTTCTAACGCTCGTCATTCACAGTACAGTGCTCCGCCAGATCGCCAGTATCTTGATAGCACAAATACTTTTTTTTTGTAATTCAAAAATGATCTATCGAACCATTCCTCGACTCACATGTTTTTATTTTTTTTTCTTTACATTTATATTTTCGTCGATCTTCTACTACACATACATAGCGTTTGACTTTAATATGGCCCATTCTTCGCGCTTATACGTTCTTCCGTCCGCAAACATAAACCTTAAGGTTTTTTTATTAATTGTGCTTATTACTTTGATATTAATATAAAATAATGATACCGTAAAAAAGATACATATACTCACGGTAAATTTTAGAATGTTATTATTCTTATTTAATTGTATTTTGTTCTATATATAAAGATTCATATGTTACATGTATGTGCGATCTTATGATGACAATAATAAACATAATTTGAGTGCCAACAAGTTACTATTACTTTTAACAAAGTATATTTTAACAATATTTTTTATTGTCCAATAATTAAACGGTATTCTAGATTTCCTTAACAAAACTGCTGACTGACGCAGCCTTTATAATATATATAATCAAACAGTTCTTCTGATAGACCAATAAAATAAAATAACAATGTTACCGCCCGTTGATAAATAAAACGTTTGGACCATTAAGAGAAACGAGTAAAGTCCTTCTATTGAGCTGTCGTCAGATGTAGAATTGCTCTTTGCTTTTGCGTTATATTGAGTGATCATTGCCGCTTTTATGCTGAGGCACTCGAAAGGCAATTATTTCTGTCGTAATAATTTCACAATATTTTTATAACCCTCTTAGTCCCAGGCGTGACAATATATATTTTGCTATGCCGATACTGACATTTAATGTTTCTAAGAACGTGAGACTTTTCCGTAGGAAATTATATCATACCTACATAAATTACAATACAAGATTTTGTTTATACGATACAATACAAGACCTGTTGCCGCCCACATTGAAAATCTATACAGAATTTTCGGTTAGCAGCAATTAAAGTTTTATAAAACTTTTGTAAAAGATAATAAGGAAAGGGCACGATCTTTTAAAAGTTTTTTATAAATATACTAAACAAGTTTTATCTTGGAAGTAAAATATTTTACGACTAGAGAATGAACCGAGTATTGTAATATAACATACGCGATTTACTTGGATATAAAATATTACTGGGACATAACTTTTTTAATGATTAGAACGTTAAACTTCTTTGTTGTGAAAAAAGCAATTTAATTTTATAACAGTATTTTTATATAAAAGTGCGCATGTATGTGTCTGATTGTATATTAATTTAATTATTTAAAAAGGTGAAATCAATAACACTTATTAATAAACAAACAACCAAACATTATCACAGAAAAACCTAAATATAATAACAAATTACTATTAAAATAAAGACAAAAATTTAAAATGTCCAGTTAAAAGGTACAAACATCAAATGATAAAAATAAAAAAGATGCTTATTAAAACGAAGAAAGAAAATAATAAAAATAACATACAACCGCTAAATCTCGCATATGTCACACGTTGTTACATTGACGAATAATATAAATAAAATTATACTTTATTTCATCCTTCTTCTGTAAAGTTTTTGCTTTTAAGCGTCCACTGCTTCACATATGACTCTGTTAGATGGGGCAGTTTTAATTCCAATACATTGTTGTAATCTTCTTCAAATTAATTAAATCCATTATAAATATAGGTCGTAAACACGGCTATTCAAATTAACTCCCGGTAGTTTTAAGACTCGGGAACAATAACCCGATCTGTATCTATAAATTTCATCGTTACACATACTGCTTCATAGTGAAATACCAAGCATAAATCACTCGATGGCACGCTAACCAACTTTAATATGAGGCTGATACTAAAGGACTGGGTCTTCACATGAGGACCTTGACGGCATACATCCATCGCACTAAAGTCATATCATGTAAATTACGTGTCCAAAATACACAAGCTCATAATTTTATAAAAAGTTATCATGTCTCAAGAAGAGACAAGCCGCAAACTCTACTAGACATGACTCTGCAAGCTTTAACTTCACAAAACAAAAGCCCCTAAATGTGAAGTTTGAATCAAATATATTTGATATGAATAAATAATTCCTTAATATTGTTAAAACTGATTGATTTCTTGATTTAGAAATGTATTGAGGCAATAAGTAAATACAAATATCAAATATCTCAACGGTTCAATAATCCCGTTTACATGCGCGGAATATGTATTACATACAACCATTATCACTCAATTTCACAGCCTTCGATTTGCCTTCACAAGAAGCTCATACACGTGTTAGCTATTAAAATAAGGCTTCCACAAAATTTATTGTACGTACTCAGTATCATATAAAGTAAGATTTCATGTTAATTTCTCCGAAGTATTTATTTCATTTGGATTGAATGAATTAAAACATTGGAAAACTTCACGAGAGAATTCCCTCGGATACTTTCCCTAAATTTCTTAGTAGTTTAACTACCTAAATTACTAGACTTGCCCTTAATTGATGTTGTTAATAAGTCATACTCCAGACTTATTAACTTCGATCAGCATGGATTTCAGTATAAAGTTTACCCGCCTTACACTTGGAAGTGATATTTGATTATGCGTCTCAGTTGCGTGGTGACGAACGACATCACCGTTCTGTTAGTTACATATTTTGTGATATACGTCAATACCGAACCTGCATAGAGTGGATCTCAGTGGAACAGTGGGTGGTGCCAGGAAAATTTTTTTAGCGTTTCCATGCATCGGAGGGCAAGTGAAGTGTTCGGTCCCGGTGTTATCACCAGAAAACAATAGTAAAGCCGCGGCTAAGATGTTCCAACAGTATGAGACCTTCTGATACTTGGATACACCACTAACTCCACCAATCCGTACAAGAGTTCGTTCAAGGCCTCCTAAAAATGAATAGAGACTCGTACTCAGCAGTAGACTGCTAGTAGGTTGAAGTCAAAACTTGAATAATTATGATAGTAACGATTTTTTATTAATAATGATAAGAATAGAAATGCTCTGGTTCAAAAATTTATTGCACGTAATTTTCAAGTATCAACAAGTACTCTGTCATTAGTGTTCTAGAAAATGTGGAAAACTTCAATAATTAAATGTCATTGGAATAAAAATGTCTTTTTCTTTTCGGTTAAACGCAAATTTTGAAAAGTTTTTGATAAATATTTTAAATAAGTTTTATCTTGACAGTAAATTATTTTACGACTGGAGAATGAACCGAATATTTTAGTATGGAATTTTATTATTTTAAATTAATAAAATATTACTGGGACATTACGTTTTTAATGGTTATCAGTATTATTATTAAGTGATTAATATTATTACTGGTATTATTATCTTTCCGTGAAGCCTGCCTGGCTAGCTACCACCCTCCTGCTTCAGTCAGCCGCCAAACGACTCGTCGTGTTCCGGCTGGGGGCTTGAGAGTCAGTACTTGCTTTCTAACCTTCTTCTCATTTCCTGGCCGACAACGCATCACTGATACCTTTGATCTCGTTGATGTCCATAAGCGACGATGACCACTTACCATCAGGTGGCTTGTCTGCTCGTTTGTAATCTGTAACACCTCATTTCGCCCTTTTAAAAGCAGATTTTGACGCTACTGGGTAAGAGTTAAACAGTAGTTTTTTTTTTCAAATTTTCAACCAACTACTAAATTAATATGTTGGAACTAAATTGAATCTTCGTACAAAAAATTTTGTTTCACAAATATATTTCGGTACTAAGAATTCCCTGTGTTAGTTTTTTTTATCAAAACGGCTTAAATCCGATCATAATAATATCTGTCACAGATATCTCGCTAATTTTTCCACACACACACATACATATCTTCGATTTAAACTATTATTTTTGCATCAAAAGTAATAAGTGTAGAATTTTAATCTTTTATCTAAGATTAGTTCGACTGGTCCCTTACGGTTCTCCTCCAGACCTCCTCCAGATCTATAGAAAACATTAATTTCATTGAATGACTTTTGCCATTGCGAATTTACAATATCTCTAACAATTCAGGTGCTTTCTATGGGTTTCCATATCAAACAGTTCAGGCCTTCGGTTTATGATCGTATATTATACATAACATTATACGCAAACTGGAAAATTCTCAGTAAGACGGTATTTCCATATTCCTAATAGTTCTAATGTTAGAAATCCAGATCAAGTACGCCTGACCTTCGATAACCACCGTATTAACATTTTTTATATATAGATACTAAACCCTGCCTCTCTTCAGATTTATATGTTCTTAGCATAAGTATAAACCTGCTTGTTATATTTTGATGATGAATGAGTGAATACCATATTGTTTACTTTCAAATATTTCGAAAACAATTGAGATACAAACTTAAATTCTGTGCTATATACTAAAGATTATTCTATGTACTACTATACCATAGTACTATTTTCAATATTTTATACATAAATAAAAAGCACTTATTACATTGAAATTTTAAAATTGTTACTGGACAAGGCACTAGCGTTCAGATAAACTCAAAAAATATACATCAGAATTTATCCACAAAAAGGGTTTACGGTAATATTTGATTTGCCCTCTGTGTATCATGATTACTACGGCGTACTTACATATTTAACTTATCAGGGAATCAAACTTACGAGTCCACATCACATCAACCCTGCACAGAAACCAAACCTATAATAAAATTTGTTATAATCATGTGCCACACACTACCAATAAGTCGAAAATATTAGACAATAGCTTTGAAAACACTTAGATATCTCATAAAATCGTGTTAAATTACAATTCTAATTACATAAAATTTCCTCTAACAAACCGGCTACGTTTCCAAGGTCACAGATAAATAAACGACGCTCATAGGTTTATCAAGGAAATTAGCTCTATTACCTATTTTTACGAGGTATTCCCCAAGAATGTTTTTACACTAAATGTTAAGATTTGACTGTTAGTGTAGTTAACGTTACTTGCATAAATTATTTATTGTTCGTTAGCGAAATACGTGCCATACGCAGTAAAACAACTTTCAAATTTAATATTTTGCTCAACAACATTGATATAATTAATAGTCATGTTACTTTGCACTCTTTTACCAATTATTATTAAACGAACAACTTGCTTCCAATTTAGCTGACAACATATCAATGATTTTTTTGGTGTTATGAATGTGCAAGTGATTACATATTATACGACGGCTCGTCTGCTCGTTGTTCGGCTCATTGGCATAAAAAAGTGACAGAAAGAAAAATAATATTACAAAGATAACTAATATGGCCTTTTGTTTGTTAGCAGAGCTGAAAGAACCGAAGACACGGTATCAGGCAGCGGGAATTTAACCAACAACGCAGTGCGACACAAAATAGTAGTACTAGGCGCCGCAAAAGTCGGCAAGTCCTCGCTTATAACACAATTCCTGTACAATACGTTCTCGCCCAAATATAAACGTACGATTGAGGAAATGCACCACGGAGATTTCAATGTCGCCGGAGTAAGGCTAACTCTGGATATATTGGACACATCTGGAGCGTATGAATTCCCCGCTATGCGTACGCTCTCCATGCAATCCGCGGATGCCTTCATCCTAGTCTACGATATAACAGATGCGAAAAGCTTCGCCGAAGTCAGAAGTCTCCGGGATCAGATTCACGAAACCAAACAAAGTACTGCTGTCCCCATCGTTGTTGTGGGTAATAAAGTGGATTTAGCGGAAACTGGAGAAAGGCAGGTGAGAATTTTTGTATTATCTTTGTATATAAAATTATTTTCTTACTGATTGATTTATTAACCAATTTAATTAAGTATCAAGTCATCTATTTCATCAATTCATTAATCAAAATTAAAAATTCTAAATTTTACGTTTTATTGAGAAAATATCTATCAAGGAAAGAGTTTCGAAAATTCCATGTACCATTTTGGAGGCAAACCAAGGAAAGTTGCTATCATCATATATGGAGTAAAGGATAATACAGTGCGAATGGTATGAAAAAGGTATTATAACCATTACCTATGACCAACCAAAATGAATATAACTCAATTACGTTTTTATTTATTTACCTCACGGGAAGATAAATGAATGTTTAGAAACTAAAGCATATGCTATAGACTACACCACGCTATAGTCTACAATTGTAATTGTATTTTTCAAAATCAACATTTGTCACTATAAGTAATTAAATAAATAAATAATTCATTAAGAATCCCCCAAGGATTTAAATCGAATGATGCTTTTGCTTTATTTTAATGAAATGATATAGCTAATAGTTGGGAGTGAAACGGGATTCATTCATAATTTAACCCAACACATTTTTTTTGCGCGACTTAGGACTTAGAAGTTAGGATTAACTGACCTCCGTACTACACACAACTATACGTACTATACACGTATAAGTACTATACACAACTTAACTTCGGTGGTACCCAAATATGTTGATAAAGTTTCTTATCTGTTATTTTACAGTCAATTATAAAATGTTCACTTACATCCAAAGCAAAATAATAAGGGCATTCACCGCTTTCTTCCCATCTACTCGTGATATTATGGATGTCAATGCCTATTTGCTTTTAAAATAGAAATTGCTTTACCTTTTTCAGCAAATTTATATATGTACATGACTTTACTCGTAAATATATAATCTAATGATGACTGATAATAATACGTCATTACTTTAATTTCTGGAAACAACAATAGATATATTAACAGGGTTATACAGTATCCATTACAAAAGAAGCTGTACATAATTATTACAGTTTATTTTGGTTGAGAGTAAAACCCAATCAACATAACAAAACCAGCAATGGCGGCCG
This sequence comes from Megathymus violae, assembly GCA_003671415.1. Taxonomy (NCBI): domain Eukaryota; kingdom Metazoa; phylum Arthropoda; class Insecta; order Lepidoptera; family Hesperiidae; genus Megathymus; species Megathymus violae. The sequence goes on from PDGT01000001.1 coordinate 13,160,475, forward strand.
GGCAATAATATTATTTATGTTGTGCAAGAGATGGATCGTAGAGATGAACGTTGCAACGCGATTTATTCGTAGATCGATTAAAACATATATGGCTTATCGATTTTGACATTGGAAATGTCTTTTCGTTCGCTCAAGTGTAGGCTCCGATATCACGAAAAAGTGCGATCTCCTTATATCTGGGAGAGTTGTGAAGATATGATATTCAAAAAAGGTTCAAAAAACGTGTACTCACGAGAGCTGTAAGGTGCAAAAAGAATTATTCGTGCAAGTCAAAAACGAAAAAAGGTATGGCCGAAATAGTGAAAAAAAAAAAAATTTTTTTTCTGAATTTTTAATTTTAGTGCTCGATATTTTGGAAACGAAGAATTATATCAAAAATTTGAGAAAAACGAAGACGATCGGGTTAAGAGTTTGCCCTGTAGCCTAACCTTTTTGAAAAAATATTTTATCGAGTTCCGTAGATTCATTTCCAGTGTGCTCAATAGTCGTGTGAAGCACGGAATCTGTAAATTTTTTGCATTGATTCGTTTTGTAATATTTTAGATAGAAAATTTAAGAGTAAAAAATATAGAATTTAGAGAAGAGATCGATAAATACACGACAACGACAACATAACAGATAAAATTGACAGTGTTGTGTTTACACGCACGGACCACTACGAGAAAACATTATAAATGTCAGCACGAATCGAAATATTCGAATAATACCTACAAATAAAAATACATATAAGTATCAGAATATTAAAATGAGCTACAATAAAATTATTTTCTGTAAAAATAAAATAAAAATATACATTTTTTATTATAAATGTTTTTTTTGTATTATTTTAACTTGATCAATTCAAGAACATGCGATATGATCTAAAATTGATTCGGTGGCATTATGATCCATTGTAATTGATTGTAAAAAAAACGATTTTGAAATAAAACATTCCATAATCCAAATTTACAATAGTATTTTTTGTTTATTTGCAACACTAGTACCGTAGTTGTTGCTACAAGAACTGTTATCTCTATAAAAGTTTTTATTTTATTATAAAGGAAGCCCCTGTTTAAAATATAATATTTGGAGTGTCAAATGATGGCAAAAAATACGTAAATAATTATAATATTATTTTCCATTTGATGCATTAGAAAAGTTAGTACCAAGAATGGGCACTCTCCTTATAAATATAAAATCTCTAAGTAGTCGATTTGAACTAATTGGCTTGCTTATTATACCTTCAAAGATGTTGCCGCTGACCACCCTATATACGGCGAACAGGATTATTAACAGATTTTTCATATTTACAGTCTACAATCTGCCTCGTGAATCACTGTCTGTTGGTAAAAACTACATTAAAATTTTTACAAAAATTACTGAAAAGATCGCGAAGATTAAATAGAAAAAGAAATCATTTTATATTGTTTAGTCATGGTATTTTTATTACTGTTTGGTTTTCAATTTCGACGTGAATTCTCGTAAACATTCTCGACGGATGAGACGAATGATAAACAGCTCAGCCCGAGATTGAATATTTACGTATTTGCTTGTTATTTATTTCAAGATACATATAGTATATACAGTTCGTGCAAGGTATAAATTAAATTTCCTGGTGTAGCAAACTAGGGGAAATTTCACTGTCTATACGTCGGAAACACTGCGTCAGGTGATTTGTGACCTCGCTATATCATATTATTAAATGATATCCATTTTATTCAAATGCCCCTGTCCTAGTAAGCTTTTATTCTTATTAAACTTAATAACAGAGTGGTTTATTCTACAACCACTTCTATATAATACAGTACCAAATGGAATAATTTGACAGAATTTAAGGGTGATCGGTGTCAATAATCTACTACTGAGCAGACGGACCACCATATGTGTGGCCACAAACGTCCGTGAACATCCATTATGGATATCAAAGATATCGCCGTCGTGTCGCCGGCTAAGAGCTTACCATTACTGTATACTTGTAGCATTCTAAAGGACTTGGAAATTTATTTTATTATAATCACTTTAGCATCCGCTGAACTATGCAATTGTTGATATATAAAACATCTGTATTGTTTATAGTGAGACTCTCAAAAATTTAAATTGCTGTTTTAGTCTGAACGAATAATTATGTTAGTTCTGTTACAATTTAAAAAATATTTATGACCGTAATGCCATTACAGTAAGGGCTGTTGCCCTTATATGAATATTTGTACTTAATGTACACATATATACAATGTAAATTTTTAGTTTCAAGCATACAATTTAATTTATTGAAATGTAGCTCAATCAACTTTAAAATTAATTAAACACTTACGTATCTGTAATAAAAATTTGTATTATTTTAACTAATTTTAATCTAAAATTGCAACGCACCTTACCCTTGATTGAGACTTCGTAATTGAGGAAGCCTCTGCCAAATTGTTTTTAAGGGGACTGGTGAAGTGGAGAGATTAGTAGCCAACCTGCTGACGCCAAATGACTTCTGATATCTCTTAATGATAACTGAAACTGAACTTACTGTACAGCTCCAAGCACAAATTCGCTTAAGAAACTTTGTCACTAGCGGTCACTCCTCCCAATGCTGACTGCACCCACAATTGTTGAAGCCTATCGATCACTTACAATTATAAAGCCGTCGCACATACGTAGTTTATTCTATCAGTATGAAAAATAATGTAATAGATTACCTTTGTTAATCTTAATGATCATTCGCCTTCTACATTTTTCCCTGGGTTCGGCAATCGACAAAATATAAATGTTGGGAACATTTTCGCACCATTTGTACCTAACTTATTGTAGTGAACAAACAACTTTCTTTGTCTACCCTGACGCCCCTAATTGCGTTAGAACTTCCTAACGACCATAATTAAACTTATTTTCTTCGCGGAACGCCAATTAATTCATATCTGACACTATAATTTAGCTTTTAGCATTTCAGTAGAGTCGAGCCCAGACCTTAGGAAGAAATGGGGGAAAAAAGCACGTAAGGTGTCATCTGAAGCACCGGATCCCTCAACGAATTTTACTACTAGCACCGACCTGACCAACTCCCGACTGCATTCAAGCCGCTTAGAGGATTCCCCCATAAAGGCCCTAAAAATATAAACCAATTCAAACTGAGTTATTGAACCTAAGCCAGTCCATCACTTACCGTTGGCTCAGATGGTAGACTATGAACGCTTCATAATTTAACTTACCTAACTTACTAATACGTACTGATACCAGCACTTAAAGAGTTTCTTTTTCAGGTGGAGTTCCACACCACGGAGTCCGTTGTGACGGTGGACTGGGAGAACGGTTTTGTTGAGGCATCAGCGAAGGACAATATAAACGTGTCTCAGATATTCAAGGAATTGCTGGTTCAAGCGAAAGTGAAGTACAATCTGTCGCCAGCGCTCCGTCGTCGCCGGCGACAATCGCTCCCAACAGGACCACAGGGTCCTCCGGGCTCTGGACCGACACCCTCTCCTTCCAATCCGCCCCACGTCCCTTCCCCCGCACAGCTCGCTCACCTGCAACAAATCCGCGAACGACACGCTAATAGCAAACGAAATTCATGTATTATCTCCTAAGTCATTCGAAAGCTCCTGATCTTTTTGAACTTAAACGGGTTTCTATAATCTTTTTCTAAGTCACTACCTTGATGTCGAAGAATATTTGTCTTCCCTTAAGTACCATCAACGTTCGGTAAATTAAATACGATTAATTATAATGATAATGAATAAGATTTTTACATTTAATCTAAGTACGTATTAATTTATTATTTTTATTAAATATTTTTTATAAAGTCTATCATTATTATAAAATAATGTGTGTTTTAATAAAGTTTTAAGTACCCATTCATATTCAACGTATAAACTAAATGCGTCAATCGTATTTGCTTTCTTCTTAATTGAAGTTCATTAGTGGAAAATTACCATACATACTTTAAATATCTTATTGATGTTACGATATAATTATGTATGTAGGCGATAAGATAATATTATTCTATGGTTAGTTTAAAAATAATAACTCCAATGCCTGCTGCAGATAATTTAAGGAAAAATATTCTCTATCTCAGGACGTTTTTAAATAATAAAAGTGATAATATAGAATGACTTGTATTGTGACTGTTGTACTATTAATGAATTAATAATTTAATATTTAAGGTAGAAAATTTCGTTGTTTTGAACTTTTAATGAATTTCTTTATATAACTCATGGGGAAGACTTACATATATTTCTGCATGAATAAAGACGTAAAATAATCTGAGTCATGATAAGGCCTTTGTGTCTTTAACAGAGAATGTTAACAGCAACTTACTAATATAACTCACTTCATGGCTGAGAACAAACGGAAATTCAGTTCCGAAACCCCCCTGGAGATAGAAGAGTAATGAGCTAGTTTGCATGGACGTAGTTAAATAAATATGTATTGAGTTTCCTGACCGACAGTTATTGCGAGCGTTGCAGAGTCGAACCATTACCGTTTTATTTATTAAATGTTCTAATAAAAGCCTAGTAAAATCTAATTTATCTAATATTCTATTACAACTTATGATTTTTATTGCAATCGCCTGTCGATGAGGTAAAACGGTAAAGAAGACTCTAAATATGATAAAAAATATTTAACGATGAAAATATACAAAGCGTAAGAAAAATAAATGAATGACGGTCATTTATAAATGCTATGGTAACAAAAATAGAGTTGCTTATTTACAATCAATATGTACACACAAAATACAGATAACACAAATGTATAGTCGCTACGCATTATACAGCTGATTAAAATTATTAAATATACACGATTTTCAAACGGTAACGAGATCTTCGGAGTACAAATTGCCTGCGTTTATCAAGTAGAGATTTTGATCATAGCTGATACGTGGTTTGACCTTCCAATATGTCATCTGAATGAAATCTGTGGGAACAGAAAGGTTCAACGTCTCCAGAGTCCCAGTATTATCTGTTAATAAAAGATGGCAATATTTTGTTGTATTAATCAATAAAATATATAATATATGCAACATATATTTTTTGTAAGCATTTCAACCACAACTTATGACAATTAGTTATTTATTTTTTATAGCCCTTGTTTCACATCAAAACTCAATGTGATTCAAATTCTTAATAAGGATTTCAATTCATAAAATATGCTAAGACATTTTACGTATAATTCTAGTATTTTACGTGTTGGATACGAGAAAGGTTTGTAAATGGAATATTTAGAAGTGAGATTTTTAAATGATCTTTTATATGTGTGTACTGATTTTAGAATTAAAATAAACATCATTAATCTAACATAAGCATATATTCCTTGTTATTAAAATGTGAACAAATATACAATTATTGTATGACGTAAATGCACCATCGAATCAATGACATTCCTGATCCCTTGTAATTTACAACAGACTATTAGTTGACTGATACAAAACCTTAAGAGAAAATTAACTAAGACCTATTATATGGTGTTTATGGCATAATAATCTAATACATTACTGTATGAAATTCTTCATATGCTGAGATGTCGCTGTAATATTGAATCATGTGTTATAGATACATAAATACTTTAACAGTTCTAATTTAGAATATCTTGTATCAAATTTAAATTAAATGTAATAGATATACAGATTATATTACATTGTATACTTAACTCGCATTAATTGTAAAACTGTAAACACGGAGGTTACGTTTAATTTAATTTAAATATTTTTCCATAAAACAAATGTCTGCTAGTAAGATTCTTTGCGTTGCTAGCGCTCGGAAAACAAAACGACTTCGCCCTGTTTACCCAGTCCGTTAATCAGTGCTTTTTTGGTCGAGATGTGGATAGCATTTAAGTTATATTCGATGGGTTACTTGTCACTCAAACCACCAGCTTGTTGATAGATACTTAAAGTCGTTAACTCTAAAATCAGTTTTAGACATCTATTATCATTACGTCTTTATTAGTTTATTTTATTTCATAGTTTATGTACATGTGTTCTAAAATAAATAGTTATAAAAAAATTGTGTAAGGATACTGCTTATTTCTGGCATAAATTATAGAGGCCTCGGAAAATTTAACGTGCACATTATGTAAAATATAATAAAATCGTTCATTATTTTGAGACTTGTTCTTGACGCAACTTAGCTCTTCCAAATGTTGAATGATGCCACTGGAACAATAAATAAAATAATATTATTAGTGACATATTCATATGAAATAAATATGATAATAGCAAACTAAACATGAAATATTTGTTTATTCGGAAAGTTTTTGGTTACTGGGAGTTTAAGAAGCCATTACTTTGCTGATAACTTTAAAAGTCAATCTTTTCGATGATTGAATCGATTGAAAACTCACAAATCCATGTTACTCTGTGTTTACAGTATAATTTTTCTAAAATGTTTTCACAAACGTATCGTGAAGGTTTTTCGATGTGCCTTTTGTATCAATTAGTTATGCTAGTTTCAGAAAAAAATTAAAGATACTATTTACGTTTAGAAATAATTTTTAAAAATATTGACTTGATTCCGTCAGGCATTTTTTTCATAAAAAAGAAATAAATAAAAAATATGATAATTATACATTCCTGCGCAATAATAATAAAATATAATCAATTTTTTCAACTATAATATTAATTAAGTTAGTATAAATCAATATTAATATAAATAATTATTACTGTCATCGATTTCTGGAAAATGTCATCTTATCTATTAATTATTTCAAACAGAACCGGAAATTTACTTCTTATTAAAAAAAAAAACTCTATTAAAATATTACGTAAATATCTATACCAAGGAAATAAATTAATGTATGTAAAAAGCAGAGAAGTTTGAGAGTGACTGCATAATTTTTTGAACTGAAATAACTGTATTTTACAAGTTTTCAAATACGCACAGTTGGTATAGTATTGAATAAACGTTGAATATGGTATAATACTTTACAGAACTGTGAAATAATATGAGACATAGTAACCTAGTACACTTTACCACAAGACTTGTTTATATAGGAAAGTTTCTCGGAGTCAATCCTCTGATTACTGTTTGATAAAATTTAATATGAAATAGTATTTAATAGAAAAATAATATTGCATAAGTAGCTGAGGAGTGTGTAACTTTGTCTGATAAATATTTGACCTGTTCCGTTATAAAATTTTAATACAAATTTCTATGTATAAAAATATTCTATACAATCGAACTATTGGCTGCAAATTTTTTTGAGCGAACTACCTGCTTACGAATATGGGTCGTACTAAAAACGAGTGCTTGACGTCCTTATAGGGCAAATACAGAGTGCTTTCTCTTTTTAGCTTTTGCTGAAGCAACGAAGTCATTCGCCATAGATAGTGATAACTGTTTCTTGCTTCATCTGAATGATCAACAGACACTGCTTTCATGATAATATATTTAACCCGAATTTAATTAAATTCGTTATAAAATGCTAGGACTCTAACAAAAATTCTTAAGCATTACTTTCCGATTACGTGAAAAATTTTAATTGGGTTGTTTAATTCTATCATATAGATTTCATTTTCATAAATCTGCTCATTCATCCATCAGCCTTTGGAAGTCTACTGTTGGGAAAAGGCCCGTCCGGACCGGTCCTGAGCAATAAGAAAACAACACACACCCGGTGTTTTTTAAGACATCAGTTTGCCAGGACGCGGTTGCCATTTGTGCACTTAGTTTGTTCGAGAACTGTTTAATCCATAACGGTTATCGGTACTTGGAACTATGTAACCAGCCCAATGCCACTTCAGCAGGCTAGTTCTAGAGGGTATGGTGGTTAATCATATTCACCTGCGAATTCTATCTCGTAGAGAAATACTAAGTATGGTTCTCTTCACTCATAGATGTCTGTATATTTTTTTAATTAATTCATAACGAAACACGTCCAAGCATAACAAACATTATGCCACCGCTTGAATATGTTAATATGAAAAACATCCCGGTCGACGTAGCAAAATTAATGACCCAGTTAAAACAAAACTGACAATAGAGCACGTTCGGTATGTTTTTGTTTACCGTACCGATACCAGATTTGAGACTAAACAGGGATGGCAAATTCTATAATAACAATAATAATAATAATTCTTTATTGAAAACCAAACATGTACATGATAATTGTGAATCAACTGCATTTCAAGGAGCAACGTCCTCTTCCATATAATGAAACTGTTATTTAATTTAAGAATATAATTTAAGAATAGCAAATGAATTGCAATTGTTTGTGTTATGGGTCAGTGTATTCCTGTGCGTGTGTGTGTGTGTATGTGTGTGCGTGTCTGTGTGCGTACGTACTACATACATCACTATAAAACTCACTTCAGTTATACATTCCCTGAAGTTGTTTACAATGGCTTTAAAATATTATTTATAGTAACAATTTGGAAAACATAGCTTTTAACAATCTATAATAAAAACAGGCAATTGTAAAGAGAGAGTGAGAATTTTGTTTTTGTACAACACGATAGCCGAAATATGAAAAAATATAATTGTTGAGTTGCAAACATTTTAAATGTGGTCAAACTTTTAATTTAATTTTCCGGCGTAAATTAAAATAAAACACTGAAACTTGAATTGCGCACAAAGATTTTTACCTTTTTTTCTTTACTTCAAGAAACTTTAATACGTGTAAATGAGTTCCTTCACATCTGCTCCTGTTCTGTAACAGGTATTACAATATTTATACTAAATGTTCTTAGAATAATATGTGTCCTAATCTAAATATACGTCGGATTTTATGTTGTACTTTTGGACTTATTATTTGTCATATCCTTTCCCAATGTTTCCAAAATAAATTTGCAAAATATTCATTGGAAGCTTGCCTTAACAGGTGTCAAAAATACAAGGCTGTAACCCATTACCAGCGCGCTGAGGAAGTTTGTACTAAACATACTTTAAAGTAAAGTCAACAACATAGTTCACTATATATCGCTTCGGTTAGTAAGAAATCCGAATAATAGGTTTTGCCACATAAACACCTTCGACAAAATGATATTATGTTCTTGGTTAACTTAATGCTTTACTACAACAATGACTGGCAATGTAGTGTTAGATGATAAAATACACGTCAAAAAAATCTAAACATCGTGTATTAATTTGAATTTTAGACTGGTTTTTCGCTTTATAACATTTTTATCTTATTCTTTGTACAATAATTTTAGTGTGCTATTGATGTTAAAACGACACCTGTTCTTTTTTCAATTGTTCTTTTAATAATATAAATTAGCAATATTATGTGTCCTATATATATTACAAACTAACGTAAACAAAATTAATTTACTGTAAAAGAATTGAGTAATTTAATACAAAGTGTGGCCTCATCTGTTGTTCAAACTTGTCGACACCGATTATTAATAGGATCGATGAATCTGTATATTGTGGAATTTTGGCAAATACTTTAGCTGTTGGGTTGTTGTGACTCTGTCCAAGCCTGTAAAACACGTATTTGGAGCATGTTCTATGCGTGATCGATGAATTGAGGTCTGGAAATTGTGCAGGCCAGGGCAACACCCGAATGTTTTCCATTGCCAAGTACGAGTACTTAGTAGCTCACAAATCTGTACGCAAATGCACATTGTCATTCATTAACGTGAAATCGGTGCCAATGGTTTGTGCAAATGAACGGACATGAGACCAAAAAAAATTCTCAACGTAATTTTCATCTTTCATGTTTCCATTTATAAAAACGAACTCAGTTCGTCTTTTCTTCATAATACCTGCTTATACCCATAACTGTAGAACCACTGTATTAATAAACTTCATGGACGCAAATCAGCCTTTCAGTATGTTCGGGATGACAATACACCTTACCCTTCTTGTAAAACCTTAAACCTAAACCTTAAATCCAAATGGAGACTCATCACAAAATATTCTATGTCTCGTTGCTCCTGGGTTCATGTAATGTGTTCCCTAAACCACTAATTTCGCACGGTTTGGGGGTTAACAACAACACCACTTGAGTTGTGTAGCCTGAAACTTATCTCTCTGGCGGTTACATCGACTGACGTACTGCAGTCAGTTGTATGTATAAGTCTTGCCCAGTGGTTACACTCCTTCCGCGGCCTGGGTGCTACTCAACGGGATCACCTGTGTAGTGTAATCCTGCCAAAGACGGCAAATAATGCTTCTGGTGACACAGAAATGCCGAGATACCTGAAATTGATTTCTTCTCGCTTGCTACATCCCTACAGTTCTTTGAATTTCATCTGCGGTCAAACGACGACGCTCCATGACGTAAAGAATGTCTCACAATACCATTTTGTTCAAAACTCTTCAAGCTATTATTATATATACCTAAAGACTAAATACCTACAATTTAATTAGCAAACAAAACATTTAAAATGAAACAAAGGCATTCGCTTTAAATTTATTGGAAAACAAAACTTAATGGAAAAGTTTTTTATGTATGTATGTTATCTGAAAAAAGAAGTTTACATATCTACCAACCTTTGATATAAATAGGTATAATAATTGATTAATATAATTTATAATATGATGCATGTTGTATATATATGTACTTTTCATGAGAGTATTATCTAATGATAACAATTTATACAGAGTACAACTCATTGTACTCAGAAAAAATAAAGGCTTGTAATTATTATACCACATACGAGTACTTACAATTACGATAAGCAACGATTGCGGTTGGCAGTTGGAATTACGATAAGCAACGTTTGCGGTTGGCACTTGGATGGGCGATCGTGACAATATTTTCTTGAACGTTTCCAGTCTTTGAAATGGACGCTAAGCAGTCGATCCCAATCACTTCACTAGAAGCTTAGGGGGTTAAGACGGATCGGAAGCCTTCGACTGGAAAATAAATCCTACACTTGGATTGAGTATTAACCCCTCCAACTATCTGTACAAGTTAGATACTATGTACCTTTTTAATTGCCAAGAAAAATCTGCTCTACAGTGTGGCACTTAAGATTTGAAGTCACTAAAGATTGAAAACAATAGTCAAAGTTTAAAACAGTTGTGGAGAGAAGTGGAAAGAGACTTTCTAAGGCCTATGTGTTCTATATACCTATTAAGTTCGTCTTTATCATTTATAGCCATATAGCCTATAAATAGAATTGTCTGCTTCAGAAAAATATCATCCGATATACTCAACAAACATTAACACAGATTTGCTGTCAAACTAAACACTTAATAGACAGAAGTAGTGCTGTATAAGTATATTTATTGAATACTTATAATCCAATTTATTTGTTTTCAATTTTTTCTTATTACATATCTCAAGTTCCTCAAAATAACGCCGTCTTTGGTTTTCTTGAATTCCCAAAAGTTGACTGTAATGTAATGGAAGAATGTAATTTATATGATTCAAAAATTTAAATAATAAATAAATAATTAACCAAAATTAACTTATCTCCAAATTACAGTTACAAAATATTTTAAAGTGACAACAATTTAACAATTAATATCAATGAATTAATTATGTTATTAATAAGAATAAATTTGAGGGTGACTGATGGAATTTTCATAATAATTGGTGTACCCACTTGTGAAAACGATTTAACTTTGTTTTCTATATCGCCTTTGATTCATACTTCGAATAAATACTTCATAATAATAATACTTATTATTTATTAATACTTCCTATTCATATCTAAAATTATTATTGTGCTTAATATGTGCAATAACGACTAATTAATTACCACCCAAAATTGGTAAAGTTCTTTAGAAAACTGAAAATTTTCTGTAATTTTACTTACCTATTGTTATTAAATCAAAAATAACAATACCTCTCCATTAAAATTAGCATTCGATTGAACCACGGCCCAATTGTACGCTTCCTTCAATTTGTAGTTTGAAAGGAGAATAAATTTGATTTTATTCGCAACTCGATCTAGTTGAAAGCAAGCCTTCCGTGCATTGAATGTTAGCTATCCATAAAACGTAAGCTATTACTATGTTTTATCGAGAATAAGGTCAAGAAAAGCACTGGCTAGGCCTATTAAGGCCCATTTATTTTAGATCCATTATTAAAGTTTACATAACGAGTCTCTGCGTTCAAATTCTAGCTACAATAGACGTTTATGCAGTAGATAAAATACTTGGTCATAAGTTGTCGGTTCTTTAGAAAGTTAAAATTATGTGTGAATAATTACCGCCAGTGACACTAGGAATCCTAGTGCAAAAATGTGAGTGAAAGCGTTTTATAAACATTTTAACTGGTTATTTGATACACAAATGTGTATATAATGCATATGTAACATAGTAAATGTTTCTCTTATAAAAAATTCGCACACGATACATGAATCGTCAGTAAAAATAGACACCAGGCGACCAAAAGTTAGCTAGAGTCTGTGACAGTGTATCGTTGTCGGCACTTGTTGCGCAGACCGCGCGATCGATACCGCCCCTCTTCGGCTGCACCTCTCGCTCGTCGTGGCTACGTATAGAATTCTGTTCAACCCGGAAATCACCCTCTTCAAGATAAAGTACCACAAACCATTGTCACTCTGCGTCAAGACAATTGAGTCAAAATTTCTGTGATTTATATACGTATAAAATTATCCAAAAACGGTTCAGTCCATTTTGCATTTTCCTTATTATTTTACCTTTAGGAATTTCTATATCTATAAAACTAAACTGTTCATATTAAAAAAAAAAGAATAAGCCTTACAAAGCCATCTCATAGAAACATTACAAAATTATCATTATTTTAGAAACTCAAGTAGCGTCGTTCTAAAGTTTATTATAAACATAAATCGTACGCAAAAAGTATTCATCATATTAACTTGCTTACGACAAACACATGAGGACTGTCATGATATATTTCGCAGATGTTACCCACTTCTCCTTCATATGAAAATAGCCAAGTAGCATATTTGATTATATATTTGATAGTAGAATATTTGATTTGATATGTATTAAGGTCCTGTTAAGTCGTCAACGTGTTTGTATTACGACTAAACTTGTAACAATTAGAAATTGAAATTTTTTATTGAATTCAATGAAGTAAAAATTGTAATGTAAATGAATAGTATTTAATTGAGGTAAAAGAGTAAATGTCATAATAATAATAAAAACTGTTCCAGACAACTGAGATAGAACTCATAAAACTAGACCTCAAACTATAATAACATTAATCTATTTTCTAATGTTACTATCATCTCTACATTATGTTGGTGTTCAACTAATAAATAAATAAGGAAATGCATTTATACAAGCCTCAGTGCATTTAACTCTAACAGATTTTATTTTCTCTACATATCGCTGGCTGTCATTCTCAAAATTGTAAATGCTTGCATTAAATTCAGACAGCTAGAACGACTGGCGACGCGCACTTTTTCAAATCTGCACCAATTTGCCGTTATCGAAGACGAAACTGTAATCGTGCATAGTAGATAAAAAATCTGAAATAAACTCGCATGAGATTGGATTTAATGCTGTAAAAGTATCGAGAAAAGTTTTCCGTTTGTTGTCAACATTTATAGACTTTAGATTTTGGTATAGCTTTTCCCGTAAACGATGGATGTGAACTTAAACTTCAGTATTTGTTCAAAACGTTACGCTCACTAGTTTAGTTAACTGCACTCCAGTTAAGCTATGAAATATATAGTATTGTTACGTGTCAGGATCCGTAGGCTCGTAAAAATGCCACAATAGTTCCGCAGAGACTTTATTTTTCTTCACACACACTTCACAATCACAGTTACACTCGTAGATCGCAGGTATTCCCTTCGTAGGGAGAGAACTCTTCGCTTCGTATTCGAAAACCGAATGCGCTGTGGGCAACCCTGCCCGCTATTTATACCGATTTTCGGGCTTCCAGATTTTTCCACGCCCTTCGTTGAAATAAACGAAAACAACAATAATTACCGGAAATCGACATAACAATAGCGGGTCAGGTAAACACCCTCATGTACGCCAATCTCGCCCCTTTTGCCTAAAGCATACGAGCCAGATTGGCCTGAAGTGACCCAGGTAGTTTTTATTACTACCTGAGTTTCTCTTTTATTGCCTCTATTGTTTTTTAACCGTAACGGTCGGCCACCCTTCCAGAAATTTCGTAAGCCTGCCGACTTCGAGAAGCTTCGTAACAGTATTTTAAGATGTCCCACTTAAGAAAATCTATCATTTGATATAGTATTACGAGATGTATAATTACGAAACCAGTTTTAATTTAGTTTTCTCATTTGTCAACTACTAAACGGTCAATTTATGGCACTTCATACATGACTTCTGTCATTGAGTCATCAAACTACTTGAAACAAACCATTGTTTTTCTTTCGTAAATTCCGAGAAAATCACGTGTGAAGACACAAAGACGAACAGGCGAATAAACATATTCAGTTCAGTTTTTTTGTTGGGTGTATGATAGTCTTAAAACGCGGCTGATACATCAAAAGCCATCACACACATGTAATTACGAGTACGTACACATAGAGTAACAAGTGTGTTCATCCCACCGCTCGTATTTATACCGAAATAACGCCGCGGTAATGGCGCACTTGGGAAAATTGTTTTATAACCTACCGTACAAATGGCACAAATAAAAATTCATTTGTCTCAGTGGACCTATACCGGCGTATTATCAAAATATCAAATCAAATTCACTGGTGAATCTTAATTACAATAATGAAAAAAAATCATATAACATGTATTTTCTGTGCCAATATTGGTTTTTACCATCCTTACTCTAATATGTCAACCCAAGCATATTATCTTGCAAAACGAAATAAATTTGATATCATTACCTCTAATTTGATGCGTAAAATTATCTTTTATAAAAATAATATTCAACACGATATAGTTAAAATAATTCATTTTTGCTACAAATATTGTACTTATATTATCGTCATCTTTTAGTGGTTCGTTATTGTAATAAAAAGTTGTTTGCACAGGGATTTGCTTTTGTCTCTGAATCTATACAACGTACACGAGCGTAGCGAGTTATTCAATTACAGAATCCTTCATTTGTTCTGAATCCAAACTCGACTCAAATAGACCTTGTTGCACAGAGATAGACTGCACACGAACCAATTCACCCAGTTATTAAGTATATTTGCAAACTGTTAAAATAAGCTTATGGTTAACTGTTCTTCATCATTACATAATTCACATCAATTATTATTATTACACATTCGCAGCCCCGCTCTAGGATTCCCTGTGTTGCGGATGGCATGGACATACACAAATATGACATTACAAACACCCATGACCCGAGAACAAACATTTATCTGTCACGTAAATAACTGCCCCAACCGGCAATCGAACCCGAGATCCCTTCACTCGGTAGGCTGGGTCACTGTGAACTGAGCTACGTGGTACTTATTATATTTGCCCTATTTTATATTAAGTACTACTTACTTTGTACTTATTATAATTTTATGCTATACCTCGAAGCTTCATTGTTCATATAGTAATGTACTCAATTCAAAGAGTAAAGATTTCTTTCGTTTACTGTCTTTTTTTCTTTCTTTTTCCATTCTTGAGAATTTTTTATTTGCTGTCACTACCTTATTCTTCATTATTTTAAATAGCTATATTTAATTTATATGTATTAACTAATTACTGCATCAGTCGATTAGTGGTCCACTGCTAGGCAAGGGTCTCGCGTAATAGTTGAAACCTAGAGGGTACTGCACCAAGGTGGTGTGCAGTTCAATGTAAATTTAAATGATAGAAAATGATTTGAAAATTGTATAAATAATTGTATTACGTGATACAATGTATTGTATAAATACAGTTAAGTGCTATTTAAACTTTAACGATTTCAGGATTTTTGTATTTCAATTTATACACGAAAGCTCGATTTAAATCGCGTATACAGTTAAAAAGCAGCGTGCTCCATGGCCAGAAACCTGCCAGTAAAATATTTGATGGTAATAAATGGTAATGAACACTTACTGTCAGATGAACCGTTTGCACATTTGTCGACTATTGACTAAAAAAACCAAGAGGAACTGATCTATACAAAAAATTCTATAATGTTCTGGTTACCGAGGTCTATACGCGTAAAGCGATAAAAATGGCGCGAGGGCGTATGTGTGATCGATAAAGAGATTTACTGAGGCGAATTCTACCCCAACATTTTCCGTTCCACTGATCGTTCATTTATTCCCAATATTACAGGCTACCGAATTAGTACGAAATGTTTAAATAAATGTTTTTAATTGCAAATTAAAAATTAACTGACACGAAATATTTTGTAATTCAATGGGGATTCCAATACTATTCCCCACAATATGTTCGGATGTATTACTAGAAGTCATGGTAACACTAAGATACTTAAGGATGATAATAATGTAATTTCTTCAACCAAATAGAAATAAAATAAAATGTAAAATGAATACATGTAAGATTAGTAATAGAAAAAAAAATCTCTTCATCCAATTAATTAGCTACACGGCCCCGACTTCGTTCGGGTTAAATAATTAAATATGTACATGTTGTACAGCCTATGTTCATCGGAAATAATATACCTGTAAATAGTAAAAGATTTTTTTCAAATAGACTAGATTGTAAATAGGCAGAGATTATTCTCTAGAGATTACGCTCCCTCCACATTTACACAATCTCACAAAATTGGCAATGTCTCTTTATAATATTATTAGTTAAGAATGCAATACAGTGTTCATGTGGGCATATCACGAAACATGTATAGATCAAAGTTCATCAAAGGATAAAATTATTATTAAGTGTGGTTTTTCGAAAAGCCGTCGTTCAAATTTCGGTATCAAGACGACTACACTACGTGTCACGTACATATAGAATCACAGCGTCTAAACATACGTGAATTAGGCGTATAAATGAATTCGATACATTCGATTTCATTACTTTCTTACTTACTTCATACTTTATGTGACATACGATAAAATACAGTACCCTTCTTTACAAAATATTAGAATGAGACCGAGATAAAAATCACGAAAAGGGCGAATACAACCTCTTAAATCATTAGTGTAAATATGTATTATGCGGTGTAAGGGCTTCATCCATCTTTCGGTTTATGTCAATACCCCTCACTCGTTACTCTGCTAAGTAATAGAGCAATACCATCAGATCCCTTCTTTTTGAGGGCACTCGGCTATTTACCACTTAACTTAAGCCCGATCGTAATAATGGACGTCGGTGAAGACTAAAAATCTCCGTAATAAATTCCGACAAATATTTGTTGCGTGTTTCAGTTGTAATTTCAAAGAGCTGGTTAAGAGGGGGGATTCACCAGTTTCTTGTTCGGTGGCAACGCGTCCGTAACGCTTGTGGTGTAACAAATGTGCACGAGCAGTCGTGACCGCTTACCATTACGTGAAGTACCTTCTTAAACTTATATTCCGCATTTGGACTTAGGTTCTTCATAATTTCAGAGCATCAGAAAGAATATTTTATAGTGTACTAATTAATTTCAAAATTACCCGATTCAATTATTGACACCAGGAGAAGTAAAATCGGAAATATTTTAATTGAAATGAATTATGAAAAATATTCTACTGTGACATAACGTACTTTTCACATAAAATGTACTGAATATTACATAAAATACAACGCCAACATCATTTGAAACGCTGGAAGGAGCAAAATCATTTGCTTGATGGGATTTTAATAGGATTTTACCATCAACTACTTTTAGAAATAGCGTTCCACATTTGCACGATGAATTGAAATAACTTTTTAATGACTATCAAATTGCCTTTACTTCGGATTCAGGAAAAGTGCGTAACTGTACCCTTAGAAGACACCTATTTATGTATTAAACAATATCAGATTGGCATTTACAATACTGATTCATAATCAACAACTCTTTCAACAAACGATATTCGAAAGCAGTTCTTATCCTCAGGGGGTGATATACTATAATGCAATTAAGAAATATTTTATGTGATACACTATAATTCTTAGCCGTATTGGAGTGGCTTTAGAACACTACCCCCAATCCCAAGCTGGCAGAACAGGGTGTCGTAAGAGGCGACAGAAGCCAGCCTGCTCGGTGGTAAGGCTTCGCGTATGGATTATATTATAAGTATTATTATTAAGTCATTAATATTATTACTGGTATCTTTCCGTGAAGCCTGCCTGGCTAGGTACCACCCTCCTGCTTGAGTCAGCCGCTAAACGACTCGTCGTGTTCCGGCTGGGAGCTTGAGAGACACTACATTCTTTCTAACCTTCTTCTCATTTCCTGATTGACAACGCATCAGTGATACCTCTGGTCTTGCTGATGTCCATGGGCGACGGTTACCACTTACCATCAGGTGACTCGTCTGCTCGTTTGTCGGCTATTAACATTAAAAAAAAATTATCAGATATTTTATAAATTTAATGTTTTCTTACATTTGCGCATATTATTGGAGTCCAGAATATCTATAGTATAAAATAAGCCAGATACTTTTCTATGTATGTTCGCCGCTTACACTTGAGTGTTTATATTTTAAGAACAAATAGAAATCGAATTTCAGAAAAAAATTTCAAAAAAATCCTGAAGCTTCAAATTATTTTCATAATTTTCGTAATGATCTGTTGACTGTTATCATGTCAAACAAGCTCTTAATTTGTTCCTTAATTTGTTGTTGTTGTGTTACTTCCGGCCTGTGTTATTTCAACATGGTAGATATAAAATTTTTGTATGCCAACAGCTAGTAGCTAGCCCATAATAGTATGAGAAGTGGAACTTATAAAAGGCTACGTATTAGTTACCTTCGATGTTTTATCCAAAGAAAAAGTCCATTATGTTTAACTCTAAGTAGTTAAACGAGCCCTTAAGATTCCGTTCCGAAACTCCAGATCTTCAGTCATAATCAGATCATGATTCTAAAAACACGTGATTATGTTAAGGTATCATTTAGCCGTCGCTGGTAGCTTGCCGTAACTCGGAGATTCTTTGCACCCTCTGCCGTACCATTAACATTACTGCTAACATGATCAGGAATAGTAGAACTACCGAAAACTGGGCACCGTTTTTTATTGCACTATTCATCGGAGCTTTCTCCCTAATCACCATAATAGGTAAACGGATCGGTTAGCGTAGTGGAATATACATTTAGAACAAACGGTTCTGCTACCTGTCATTACCTAAGTGATTTTGCGTAGCTAGGATATTAGGCGATTACCCCACCGTCAATCGCTGATCATTGCCTTGTTCTATGCTCAAATACCTGCGCCATATGCAGGTAAGGCTCACATTTCTAGTTTAAGATATTATACTCCCTTATACCTCACACAGATATGTATGGACGATATTATTTATCAATATATGGCAACATTACGTGGTGCTCGTCTGCTCGAATACGGTTACAAAATACCACCTTCAAACGAAAGAGTAATCGCGGATTCAATTCCCGCCCGGGGCAAACATTTGCGTGGCAAACATATGTATAGACACAGAAAGTAACACATTTTAAATTTATTGTATATGTTTTTCTGTAAAATAATAAACTTATAGAGCGTCTTATTATACGTAGCCACAGTCATGTCATGTAGCAACAAAGGCATTACTGATAGAGAAATCACCTACATGGATTACAATGACAAACATCCAAGTGGGTTAAAATATCAATATAAAATACAAGGACTGGAATAACTTGCCCGCGTCGGTGTTTCCGGCTACTTACGATATGGGAGTCTTCAAGTGGAGAGTGAATAAGCTATTTATAACTTACTGCGTTCAACATCTTAGACTTCATGACCACTTACGATCAGGTAGGATAGTTGTTAAGCATTCATTTATTTTATGTAAAAAAAAACATCGTGAGAACCCATTAATTACTTGCAATTTTCTATCTCAAAATCGGTAAGTGTTTACGACCGCCTGAACTTTTTCATATGTCATTAATGATTCGTTAAGGTATATTTTCTGCAATTACTATTAATCTAAGTAGCAAGTATGATTATAGCTGCAAAGAGGAAGCATTAATAATAATTTTTGACTAAAACTTCTGAGGTTAACGATGTTTATGTGTTTTAATAAAAAATTAAACTGATAACGCTTGATATCTTGATGAAACAGTGAAACCTATGATCTTATGTCATTCGCGTTACTCTTTTCTATTCGTCTATCTGTATTGACGTTATTGGAGGCAAACAGTTAAAATGTAGCTCATATGTTAATGAATGATATTTCTTATATGAAAATGGAAAATAATGGACATAGAAGAAAATAATTAATTCTTCATACATATACTAATATTTTTTTTACTCTAGTGTTTCTTTTCCTTTTTAGGGCAATGGTTTAATCACGAAGATATTATTAACACAAATCGCACTGTTAATGTTTAAAATATAAACAAAAGTATAAATTACTACGGCACAAGGTCTCAAAGGGGTTTTAAGGGGTAAGGTTCTTGAGGCCAAGAAAAGGCCAGTTCCCTGAGTACTCTAATAAAATCCCGACATCAACATTAAAGCTGGTAGGTACTCGAAGGATCCAGTGCTCAGATGAGTTTAAGTACTGGTTTTACGCGCTCCGCAGACGGTGCCTAGATGTACCTATAAACGAATATATGACTGCAAACATATTAACAGAATGGTTCGTATCCAACATCAGAGGTTAATTAATTAACTGTTTTGAGGCCGTCATTATGGGTTCCACGATAAATTCTCATTATACCGAAAAGTAGTTTCAGTATTCGAAACAACATCCATCGAACCATATTTTGAGATAACCTATTTTGAAAAAATTTTGTTAGTTTAAAATAAACAAAAATTTCCTATGTTTGTAACGAAACATTTTCATAAAACAATGTGTGTACGCATCACTTACTTATTCAATTACGCTGGAAAATGCTCGTAGGTATTCGTAATGGTAAAAATATTATTTACGTTAGTAATTTACATGGAGGTAGATGTATCGTAATTAATTACGGGGATATATAACTGAGATTACATAAACACAACAGTTACATGTTGTTAAGCTGATAATTGAAGTTGAGGGCGTTTCTTTCTGCCTTTATATATACCACCGTGTTTGATTCTTATTATCAGCACCATCTTCCATTTAAAAAAATAAACATGTTTTAAACACGTTTTGATTTTGGATTCAGTGCAGTGCTGACAAGAAGTTAAGAAGCAACGTTGCTGCTGTCATTTTGACAGGCAACACGACAGCGACATCCCCGCTGGTTCAGAACCAGTTCTGTGGTTATTCGTATTAAAATTTATTATATGGTTAATAAAGAAAGACGCTGTATTTTAACAAAATAGTTTTTATTTTTTATTTTTCACACATTATCTAGGCGTTCGTCATCTTATATACCCTTATCTTATATAACATTACTAATATCCCGACCGACCGACAGATCGTCTAGACAGACCATAGCGGGTCAGAATTCGCCCACGTTAAGGACTTTGCTCTCATAATCAAATTTCAGACAGTTGAGATGTCATATGATTTTGCTTACAGCGATCTATGTTATTTTAAGGTTTAATTTGATTTTTAATTTTTTAAGGCAAATACTGCCGTTATTTTTAGACTTTTCAAAGGATCAGCCGTCGACCAGAATTTGTGTGGGTGTAAGTTTGCTTTATCGTACCCATTATTGTATTGATTTATTAATTTCAAACCGAGTACAGTAATTATTGACATCATATTTTACACTTTTCACTGCACCTCAGTTAATATTAGTAAGCAAAATAATTATTGGTTTTCAATTACACCAAAGTAATATTTTCTCAGACACAAGGAGCTGCAAAGTTTTTATTTCTCCGATATTACTGATAATTTTTGATTTTTCAATAGGTACACGATGCTAATGACAAAATATTATAACAGTATTTTGAGAGAGATTCTGTAAACCGTTTCACAATTTACTCTCGGGGACATTCAGTTAATATAAAACCTGACCCGGGGGCTCTTGTAGATGTAGAGCTGGATTGTAGAGGTTTTGAAAAAATACTAAAAAGTGAAAATGAAATTACTTGTCTAATACAAACAGTAAAGTAATATTAATGTCGTATCAATACAAATATACATGGTACATGTAATAAGTCGGTTAAATGCAAAATTTCTCTGTCTGTTTGAATGTGATGATTTCATGTTTTTAAATAACAGAATTAACATTTAAATTAATTAATGTTAAAAAAAATTAGCAGCAATTACTAGAAAAGTTTGGGAGTAATCAAGAAACAATTACAAAATGCCTGATAACAAACAATTGTGTTTTTGTGGGATTACTGTTATATGAACAATACAGCTACATATACATATGCTCAGATTGATTCTGTTATCTAGATTGACCGGTGTGTTTCTTAGTAACAGTATTAAGGTGTCAACAATCATTCGTATTTTAATTGTTACTCGTTAACTAGAAGTTAGACCCAGTCACAGACGGAACATTTTTGTCAATGACTTAAACCCATCTGTCAACACCAACCACTGCTGAATGAGCTTCGGCTTATTAGCGGCCCAGTGTAATTTACTGGTCTCACAGCATACAATATTAAATTTAAATTAGTAAAAGAGTTAACGGGTGACCCAAATGGTTTTTGTGTTAATGGCTTCCGGCAGAGCTTAACAACTGCCAAGCAATGACAACGATCGGTCGTACTGTTTACCATATCATCCGAAGCAAAAGAGCATACATGTCATTTTGCCACTAGCAGTCAGTCACCCATCCAACTACCGCCATACCGAAGTTACATAACACGGTCGATCATTTACGATTCAAACCGTTGAACTATGAGCGCTTGAACTGCTAGAGATCCCATAGTTGATTGTCCTATCGAAATTTAAATACACCATTGATTTTACGCTACACACACAACAAGGGTCAGATAGGCGATGGGTGTGAGTGCGTAGTACATCGACTCACCATGATAACAGCTAACAGAGTGAGACGACGTAAATCGACTGAGTTATTGGGCGAATTGCGTAGTTAACGCGCTTTATGATCCACAATTACATTGTTCCTTGCCATCAGGTCGGGTTGTATGCAATTAAGATAGAATAAGAAAAAATCACCATCAATAAAGTATAACCACGTACGTTTTTCACGAACGTGTCGACTAAGAAAATATTAACTGTGTATTATAAAACAGTTCAAAATGCATCATCATTACAGCCATCAGAAAAATAATAAGTATTTGAATATAATGTAGGAATTTTATTTGTAAAATAGCGGATAAATCTCTCTAATATATGAAATGTATTTGGACCACGCAGTTATCAAATTCGCAAAGCATTTATATTTAGAACTCTGGTACCTATTCAAAGTTAACTGGAGAGTTGTCCGCTCACGGCTAACTACGAATGGAACTTTATTTCCGCGGCCACTAGTGACACTCGCGCTCGAGTATTATTATACGTAGGTCTGCTGCTGTGTCGGTACCGATCAATTTATTATTTTTCTTTCATCTCTAATATGCTATTGTAACTTAATATACACATAATTATTACACAAATGGTACCTATTACACATATATTACATATATGGTATACAATTTTTTGGTTTGCCTTTTTTGTTTGACTGAAAGTAAATGAGTTAATCGCGACGCTTGTAACTACGAACAGTGCAAAGTGGTACGTATCACAACTACTGTAAGGCTGTAAACTAGGGATGATTAATACTTTGTTGTCTTAAAACAATTGATTCTAAATCCAAAATACAGATAGTAATCAGATATCACGCATACGGGGCACATAATATTTGTTATAAGGATATTATAGGATAATATTGTACTCGTTGCTTTATTATTTTGATTTGATTTGATTGTGTTATCTTCTAATGATTAAATGGTTGAATAAAATGGTTTATGGATGGACTATGATAAGTTTAGTAGTTTATTTTACATAAATATTTGACTAAAAAAATGAATAAACATTATTAAGTACTGTGCGTATATAGTTAAAACACTTTTCGAACGATAAAGAAGGATCCTAAAACGACTTCTAAATGAATTTTATGTTTACGCTACTGGGAATTCCTTTGATCTGTTTCGCTACGAAATGAATTAGAATGTTTAAGACACTTTAAATATTATGTTTCTGTTTATCTATCTCATAACATATGAAGAAAAAGAAACATTTATTTCCTGAAAATAATATTTGTAATTTTGTTAATGCAACATCTTCAGCCTTATCCGTGGCATTTACGAAGTGTTATACAATTGTTATTTAAACATTTCAAGTATAAATTAAAGCAAGCGTATAAACTTAATTTTTAAAAGTGTAGAAAATGTTTCAAATTAATTAAATATGCAATAATTGGTAAAAATTTGAAAATATTTTTTTAGTAACTGGACTTGCATTTTATTTTCGATTTAATGTAAGCCAGTAGATTTTGCCCATCAACAATAGCACAAGTTCAAAGTGCAATATTGTTGAGATATAAAAACATTTTCCAATTATTGGTAACAAAAATAAATTTAATTAAAACAGTATTACTCTGTTGCTTAGTGTTGTTTGGATGGCTTATGTACCAAATCATAAATCTATAACCACGAAATGAAAAGAAAGCATATTACTGGATTTATTTTCAATTCGATTTAGTAGGTAGGCAGGGATCGTGCGATCAATACCTACTGTGTAGTCTTTTAAATACTTCCTCCATATCTTAAATAATGTTCAAAAACTGTTCATTACATAAAATTTTCCTGTGTATTTTACTAATATATATCGATATTAACTAACAGATAATATAAATATATATGGAAAGAAAAACTGATTAAAATCATCTTTCTCATTCTGTCATTCGCGTCATTAACATAAATGTAAAAATTCAATTTAATTAATGTCCAATGTCAAGTATTTAATACGAAAAACCCAATTTTTTTATTGATTAATATGACCATATTTAAATTTTTTATATTCTTGTTATTAAATAGTAGTTTAGCACGAGATTTAATTTAGTTTAGTAATCCTTTGAGGCCAGTGCCAAAGTTCTAGGGTTACATAGGAATTCCCATCAGTATTTCCTTTGCTCAAGTACCCAGTACTTTAGAAAAAAGAAACCAAAAAAATCGCCCCATACAGGTGATCTGATCGTTCTAGCGACCGGGAAGGTTTCGGTCAGGGTGACAATACTTACCAGGGTGAACATATGAACCAAACTAAAATATACATAAATTGTTGTTGTTGTTCCAACCATGATCTTTCAGACTGAGGGTTTTTCATCATCTCCTTCATTGTGCTGTATTATTTTTAATTTGGAAACAACACCACCATTGGAAAACAACGGATTCCAGTTAGTTTAATCAAAGTTCAGCAAATATTGTTTGCGTTCCCAAAGGACCCGCGCTTGATTCATCGCCGAAATTTTATTTAAATACACAAATGTATTTTTATCCAGATTTTTCATATGAATGAACATTTTCTTCAAATAAACACGGAATTAATTAAAGTGTAAAGATAAATAGAACACGTATTTTAGTATAATGGGTTTCCCATGCCCTAATATTATTTAGTAACTTAAATTATTTTGACGTTCTTTATATGATTGACACTAGCTCATCTTATCGAGACGATATTACGCACCCTAAATCACAAAAGCTTTGAATATACTTTAATATTTATCCGAATACATTTAATGTACGGGTAATATTTAATAAAACTTTCGTCACCATTAAACTAAGCTATTTATATATCTACACAATCTCTATGACATAAATAAATTACAAGGAATACATGCTTTGCTGTGTTACAAAAGTATTTAGATTCTTGAAAGGTCCTCTCTGAAGGTTAAATCTTTTGCCAAATAGTAAAACTTTGTCCATAAATTCTGAATTTTCTGGCATTAAGGCTCCTTGAAAAAGCAACTTGAATTGATAAAATTGTTATACTACAAAGCACAGATCTTACGATTACCTAACTGAGAATATTTGAAGTGAACTCGATCAAGTTACTCCAGTTCATGGATGGTAATTGTGTCTTCATACAGTTCATGGGAGATAAAAACTGGGCTACACTCTTCTACCTTTCTACTTACGGTTTTATGTTATTGACAACAAACACTATACAACACATTATTAGATAACATTGTCTTAATTTCCGGCTGCAGACTAAGATTTTGATTGATAACTTTATTTCCCGCTACATAGCTTCTTTCTGTAATATGACCTCCTCTCACAAAGAAATTCCGGGAGCGCGAAAATTCTCGCGTCACACCATCACGTACGAAAGTGAACGGTCATCTTAGATTTCTGCGATGAATTCAAGGCGTTCCTCAATATTAGACTGTTGTTGGAGTAATATAAATTGTGTGTTGCACTAGACGCAGTTGCTATTGAGATACTTGTTAATAGATTCCAACGACTGATTCTGATTATCAGGCACTATCTGAATTCTAAAAATTATTGACTATTGAAAAATTATTAAATCATTATACTTATAAGTATATATTAATATAAAACTGGGTTGTAGGTTGATTGAAGTATTCTACGGTTCAGTGAATATTACTCGTAGCATCCTTATGAACTCAGATCTACAGAGGCGTTTATTGTATAGAACATCAATTAATAATTATCATTTACTGTCACTAAAATTAAAATTTTTATACAAATAAAAAGAAAACGTTTTCTAATACGATTACATCGACGATTACGCAGTCATAAATTTTCTACTAAAATGTAAAAAATAGTAATGATTTTACTTTCATTTTTATCTTTGATTTTAAAACTGATTTGGGTGTTTTATTACGCTTGTATTTTGCATTAGCTACTTATGTTAAGAAATAACTAAATAGACATTAAGAAAATATTTATATTTACATATACATAGTTACAATGAATAAATCTTGGGCTCCGGTGTCGTCTTAAGATAAAGTAATAATCTGGCCTAGTTTGGGCTGGTCGATTGCTCCTTTCAAAACATTATAGTAATCTCGGATGGTAAGTACGTTGCTTTATGAAACCAAATAATAAATATACTCAACATCTAATTTACGAACAAGGAAGGAGCGAAGAAAACAGATTTTTGCAAACTTAAAATACTTGGGTAGGACTCTAATCTTTCCGTGAATCTACAATGGAACAACGTGGCGTAATACACTCTAGAAAGAAAATTATGCAACAAATGTTTTGAATTCAAATAAAAAAAATTTAAGCAGAACCGGACCCAGACCTCCCATTTTGCGACTGAAATATATACAGACTAACTCTACATATGACAACCATGATAAAATACAAAATAGAAACATACACTCGTAGAGTCAACGTTAACTAAAAGCATATTTCACTAGCATGGGACAATTAAATTTTTTTGAAAAGCGGAGCAAATTGCTTTAGGATTTATAAAGTTTTGTTCGCAGTTTTGCATTCCAGATAAACTAAATATGAAAAGGGGAAATTGCGTGTTGACTACCTTTGATACGAGGAATATGACGGAATATTTTTACTTTTCAATCCTGAAATCGCTCCCAGCATAACAAGGTAGTCAGTTCTTGTTTTACGCCCGCTAAATGTATAAAGATGTATTCATATCTCTATTTAAATAATCGATGGTTATTGAGCGTGTAATTTTTGAAAGACTGACATTTAATAGACATATTTTTGTCGCGTCAAATGCCTTTTCAACTACTCTATGCTATAAATGAAACCAACGATGCTGAATTTGTATCCTAAATGTTATTGTGTAGATTTGGTATGTATGTAAAGGCCAAATGTTTTTGGAATTTTGACCTATATGATACGACAGATATTCCACAAACACCACTTAACAGATTAACTTAAAACTTGGTATATTCTAACGTATATTATTTATCTATAAGTAAATGTCTTTATATCCAGAAAAATTAGGCAGAATAAAAGATAAACATGGTTATCAAAGTTGGGTTTAATTAAGAAAATGAAGGGGACGATTACTAAATAACATTATTCTGTTTTTAATTATGTTGTTAATTCACTAAACAAAATGAATGAATGAATTTTCAGTTACGAACAGTTACGAACTGTAGTGAGAATCACTTGTCTGCTATGACAATGAAGAGCAGGTGGGTATACTATTAGAAATTATTTTTTACTGAATTTTCTCTTTCATTACTTTCATCAAAATAGAATTTTGAAGTAAAATTAAATTAGTTTTTCATAAAGTTTATATCACGGATTTAGATCACTAAAAGTTTCATTTATTGGATGGGACCGGTCTAAAGATTTAACTCAATATGGCAGCATGGTATTTTTATGTAATATGTAATAGTATTTGATTTATATCATCATCATCAATTACAGCCCGTAAATAGGCCACTGATGTGTACCCCGCTATCCAAGTTCGAATTGGCAAACTTAATACATATTCGAGAACATAGTGAATTATCAAAAGTGAGAGTATTTATTTAATATAATACTGTATATCATTCTAACAAAATCACTGTCATCTCCGCGTCCTATGCACACCTATATTGGGCTTGCCTGGTGGCTACTGGGAAACCGCAATCGGTACATTCTCTAGACATACGTAGATCACATAGCAATTTGGTTATTCGGGATATAGAATTATGAAGTGCAATATATCTTGTAATATTATTTTAGCGTATTACAAAGATAATTTTTGTATTAGCTTAATGAACAGTACACTTATATCGATTATTATAATAGTCCACATATGTTAAGAAATGTATCTTCTTAACACATTCTGATAGAGTTGGCAGAAATGGCATTTGTCATAACAATATGGTTATCATCCCATATATCCCTAATTTCCCTGTATCCTGCAATTCATATTCATCTACATAGAAAAACATTCTTAATTCCTGTCCTAAAAACTCTAATCCAAGATCGTGAATTTATTACTGAATTAATTTTTTATTCAGTATTTAATCTCTAAAGAAATCAATATATTAACTGTTGTGACAACCATGTATTTTAGTATTGTATGTATATGAAAAAATAATCTTAAAAAGAGTGATGGTAATAATATTTATACTATGAATAAGGATCAACTGATGTACCAAATATCAGACTCAGCTAAACTGATGGTGCTTTCATGGGTAGATTAATAAACATTTATAATAAAATTCCGTTACGATTGTCAATTAGCGGAAATGTCATATTGTAAATTAAAAACTCATATCAAAAGCATTCTTATGAAGAAAGGTTGTAACCAACCAGATGATTACTTTAAAGATAAGACTGCTTGGAAATTAGTTCCGGCGCTTCGCACAGTAGGGATATGTGAAGCGATGGCGTACTTTGACTTTCAAGCAGTGTTTGGTAAAACCAACTTCGAACAAATTTTATTTCATTTTGTAAAATTTCCATCCTTCCTTTACTCTATTAAGTTATAGATTTTTATTTATGAACAAGTAAAAAACTTTTCACGCTCGCAACTAAGAGTTACTTATAATTTATTACTTAAATTATAAGTAACTCTTAGTAAAATGGATATGTATCAATTTCACTGAAAAGGTTTATGAAAATTTCATAATTATATCTCTAGTTACTACAACGTGACTCAGTTGTTCTTCAAAATAACGTGCGCATATATTTATAAAAATCAAACATTGTCTTCATAAAACAAAGATTACCTCATACTCGTCGATCGAAGTAATTGTGAATCAGTAATTCTGTCCAGTAGTATTTTATATAATCACATTCAGACAGACACACATACACTTGTTTTATACTATATTATGAAGACTAGGACAACGACAAACTCTAAAAGTCAAATGTCATCTTTGTCTTAGCCTCTACTTAAGGATACGTCCTGTCATTTTCAAACTAAAATAACGTTTGTTAAAATTTATATATTATCAGCTTAGGCAGGTACCATAAGAGACCTTAGATATTGACATTCGGGCTTTATGTTATAAAAAAAAAGAAGTTGATACTATAATATTGTTAGGTTCACACATTGCATACTCATCATACTACTAATACTAGAAAACCCCCCTCTTTCAAAAAATAATATTAACGAAAATATTAAAACTTACAGTTTCCTATAAAGATTCTCATTTTTGTAAAATTATTTGAATTTTATTTCTTTCTCTTTAAAACCTTTTTAAATGGATATGTATCAAATAAGGAATGGATAATCGCCTATTGTTCCCACCTGCTCTTCCTTTCCACTCTAACAGGTCGATGAGACGGCGGCCATTGTATTGCGGGATGCACTCCACATTATTGTCTCTCGTGTGATACGTACGCCTTTTGTATGGAATAGCGGTGATCACATATTAATTTGTTTCGTTCACTATCAAACATACAGATAAAAAGAAAGGTGTGAAAAAGTTCAGATCACTGTCTCAAATAACCTAACGTTTTATAAAAAGAAATTGCGTTGAAAAATAGATCAACGTCTCAGTTCAAACAAGGTTTCGTTTCAAATACGACACTTTTCAGAATCAGTATCGTTCGAGGAGTACCGTATAAAAAATCACCGATAACAAAAAATATTCTTAGCGTGACAAAATTGAACATGCCCGAATTGTATTTGCGTAGAGGATTAAGTTAATATTCAGTAACAAGAATCGTACCTGGAGAAATGATTGACTTATATATTTCCTATAGTTTTTTTCTAAACTATGAAAGAGTACCTACTTATGCCACAATGCGTAAAGATAATATATATGTACATACGTTCAGGTTTTTTTCAAATTCATGACTTAAGCAGCATATTTTAATGACCTTCAGGATTGATGATTTGCATTATCTGTATGTGTTGAAAATATATAATTAAGCGGATTTCTTATGTTTTTGTGAAATAACTGACAACAGACCACCTGATGGTAAGTGGTTATTATCGCCCTTGAACTTCCGTAACACTAATGGCATTATCGACAGGTTACCGGCAACGATGGAAGCTGGAGACCAGATTTATTATAGCTCTCCAACATTGCAACCGAACTATGAATGCATAAAAAAACTAAAAGAAATCATTGCACGAGTATCGTTTTAATAAAACTGGGTAGTAGCAGCGACCTCCAACAGGAAGAATCGATCATCATAGCCTCGTCCATTGTTCAACAAAGTACACCATAGTCTAGGTCAGCTTGGACCCACGGATCAGTAGAAACCTTTATACCCTAAATGTGTAGTGATAATATAGAGTTCACGTAAATTTAATTAATTACTATCTCTTAAGTATGCATATTGACAATTTCTTTTTCACAAACCAACTTCTTGTAAGTAAATCTAGCTTTTAAGTTACTTTCATCAATTAGATTCGTAGAGAATAGGGTACAATAGACAAACACCTATAAGAAATTCTTTGTTCAATGTACGAAACACTACCTACGTAACTAGATACCGAAAACCGATTACACAAGCAGCAAAATATTATTGTGCATATAATTTTTTATAAGTTACAGGTAACGTATAATCGAAAAAACGTATAAACGTATCGTATATAACGTATATATACCTATATTTATGAGAATCTATATTAATAATATAAAGAGAGATTGTGAATTTTGGGAGTTTGTAGTGAAAGTAATCTGTGGATCCATGGCACCTATTTGAGACATTCTTTTACGATTTAAAAGGTATATTATTCCGTATGAACATAGTATGATTTATCAAATACATATGTAAAATAATTAATTGTTGATCCTGAACGATGTCGGACTCGTGGCCCTGGTTAAATATAAATACGTAAAAGGTATACTTATTAAGTCCTTCGAAAAAAGTTATGGTTAAGTCCATAGCAATGTTGACCTTGTGAATTTTGACATGTCTAATTTCCACAACATTATTATTAACTATTTACCAAGTAATATATTACAATAACATTGATCATATTTTCACTGATGATTGATTGTATTTGGTTTGCTGTCACACTCGTATCCCACACACTTATCAATAATGAGTTGATCGATGCTTTTAATGGATAAAATAATATACTGACAATTTCAATGTGAATAATGTACACTGAGGAATAAACAAACTCTTAACTTTGTTTTTATTGACGGGTTAATTTCATTCACACGCAGTGTTTAATCAAAATAATTATTAGGCTATTCAAATTTATCAGTACCATTTATTTGAGTTTCCCGTACAGTTATGTTATTTTTAATAACAACTTTATCGATATTTAAATATATCAAAATTATTATACCGATTTAAATGATTACATTATCTTTAATTTATCAATAAAAAATCATTAATTATGTATTAACATCTATCAAAAAATTGTGCGTTAGAAGTACTCCGTATTAACTGAGGTAGTTTAATTGGGATTACGACGTAAAGGTACTAAGCCTAGTGACCTTTAGTGGAAGCCGTGCAATGGATGATTTACTATGTACTCGTACGTACATATATTCTGTACTGACGTGAATCTACCCCGCATCTAAATTAAGGCTTACACTCTCACACCTCATCTCAGCATTCAATGGGTCGTGAATTCATGTAAAAACACAGCTTGTTTGCGCTAGTGCGTATTTAATAAACGATTGTAAATAGCTTTGAGTGTTGAACAAAAAACCGAACAAAATGCATCAATTTGTAATTTGCATAAGTTGAATATGCGTGTAATTATCACAATCAAGCTAAGTTGATTAGAACACTAACAAGCAAACCCGGCTGCAACCTCATTATGGTTTTTTTATGCTCCAAAAATTACAAATAATCCTGAAAATTTATTGGCTTTCGACCTTAAGTAGCACAGTAAGAACTACACACACACGGTCCTAGCTAAGAAAGTTTGGAGTACTTGAAGCCCCTGCTACAAGGGATTACTGGCTAACTCAAAAATTTGCAGTTTAGGACAAGCTAAATGCATGAAACGTAAAAATAAGAAGCGGGTTCGGTAACTTATGAAAATGAAATCAAAATGAAAGGCCGACGAAATTTTGTTTCTACCTGCCGGTATATTCCTTAACTCGATTGGTCACTAGAAATTAAGACAACACGTAGATTAATAAGCATTTAAAAAATATTACGCCGAAAGTATACATTATTACTTTTGTGCTTTCCCTTTGACTTCGTTATTAGAGGGAAAACGTACAAATATAGTTTCGTATCGTGATCGGACTATAGTAATTGTATAGAAAACATTTTGACCAATTAAAGTTGACCTCAGTACACCTTAGTGCATAAGGCACGTGATCTGACTGGCCGCTTCGTCGCTATAACTCAACACTCGGTAACTCGCTCTACAACGAAGTCTAGCTAAGAGACCGACGCTACTGCAGACCTCATTTGTTTTTAAGCCATACTAAAGACTAGTAACTCTCTGCTAAGAACAAAAAAAACAACAACTAATATCATGTTTCGTTAATATTAATGTAATAATTGTAAACAGTTAATTCTTGTGGAAACGTTTATCTGCTCAAATCGCCAATTATCCGCCAGCGAAGATGTCTGAACATATGAACACTGTACTTTGTAGTTAAACTCGTATTTATTTAATGCACACTCAAGATACGTCACGTATCACCAAGGTGTGATACGCACACGCCATTCAATTCGCCGTCTGCAATAAGGTATTTGTATAAGATTCATTAGGTAGAATAGGATTATTCATAGCGTTTCCAGGTCCAGAACGTTTAAAAGTAGGACAGAACAAAAAAAAAACATGTTTTTGTTATATGTCAATGACCGAAAAACAATGTCAATGATAATATGTGGTCATAGCCACCAGTAGCAGGAAAATTATCAACGATTCGTTGTCGGCTAAAAAGGAAGCAGGAGATCTACTGGTTCTCCCACATTTTACTTTTGTTCTAGAAGGAGAGTAGTAGCTAGCCAGCCAGGTAGAGAACCCTGCTTAGATGCACGAGTACAATCGGACTGAAACTGAATGGCATAGAGCCCTAAAACCACTAAAAGCATGCCATTGCACCGCCCGTTACTCAACAGGGACACTACGAGTAAGGCAGGTTCACTTAAACTCAAGGACGAATATATTCGTAACTGCTAATTCAATATCAATAATTTTTTTACGTTAATAGCAGACAAACGAACAGACGAACCACCTGATGGTAAGTGGTCACCGTCGCCCATGGACATCAGCAAAACCAATGGTATCACTGATGCGTTGTCGGCCAGGAAATGAGAAGTTAAGAAAGAAAGAACTGGCTCTCAAGCCCCCAGCCGAAATACGACGAGTCGTTTGGCGGCTGACTCAAACAGGAGGTTGGTAGCTAGCCAGGCAGGCTTCACGAAAAGATAATAATACCAGTAATAAATTATATTATATTCTTTACCTAATTAACGTCTCATTACAATGGTAATTTTCAAGTTTTTCGTACATATATCCAAATTAATAAATTAATTTCTTTTATTCACCTATGTGTTTGTAAAACACACCTATTAATAAATTCATAATATCAATTTGTATAATCACCGTTTTATTTTTAGAAGGGTGTGTCGATGAGGTATAAATAGTAAAGAGTATTTGTCGCT
Source organism: Megathymus violae (assembly GCA_003671415.1). Taxonomy (NCBI): domain Eukaryota; kingdom Metazoa; phylum Arthropoda; class Insecta; order Lepidoptera; family Hesperiidae; genus Megathymus; species Megathymus violae. Next base: position 13,194,644 of record PDGT01000001.1, read on the forward strand.
ACACATTCAAAACACTAGGAGGGAATTGAGAATTCGTAACGTGAAAGTGACTGCTATAATAATTATCATATCGATTTTTAATTACTTGCTGATTCTGATCACAGTAACATAAGGTAAAATAAATGCTTTATTTCATGGAAAAATATAATATGTGGAGTATAGTTTATAAAACATACAAATTACGATTACCATAAGAATTTCAATCCTTGAGGTGGAATGAGTGCAAAGAATAGCGGATTTTACGGAGTTCTTAAAAATATCATATCCTTGGCAAGCTTTTATCCTTGTATCTATTAATGCTCAAGATCTCAAATAAAATAATTGAATTTCACACATGGAATACGTTCCTATGTTCATTACTGACTCAGTAATATCCCATTTGTTAATTTTGAATTTAGCTTTTGCAGTTCTGTACTATTCCTTAATATCCCATTATCCTAATCTAAACTCTTAATAAATCCTCACAAATTATAACGATAACTGCATAACATTATTTTGGTTCTAAAGATAAGTTTCTTAAAAAAATGTCAGATCGCCAATATGAGTAGAAAATCGGAAGATATATATCGGCGCAAATTTGATCGAATATTCAATCTACAGCCAGAAGGTTTAAAACTACGAAGGAAATTCCAACACTTATTTACAGTTCATTCATAGGACGACCCCACAGCCCAGTTGGTAGTGGCCTTGTCTGCCGAGCTAGGGGTCGATTCTCGGCCGCGACAGACATTTATGTTTGTTCTCATGTCATGGGTGTTTGTGATGTCATATTTGTGTATGTCCAATGCACCCGCAACACAGGGAATCCTAGTGCGGGAGTGTAAATATTTATTTATTTATTTATTATTTATAAAATTACAAATTTCTAGTTATTAAGGTCTACTGCGTACACACTAGTACGATGCTGCAGTACGTACTAATCTAGGTCTCAATGACGACCATATAGCGCAGTTGGCAGTGACTTGTTTTACCACCTTGGAGAAGCCGAATGACATATCAAAATTCCAAGCTTCTCTTCCCGAGTTGTCGGTTTTCGAGTATGGGAACACCCAGTCCTGATAAAAAAGTAAAGACTAATGCTTTTGCTGGCTTAATCAACTTGGAAATTATTAAATAAGATTTTCCGTTAAAATTAAATTTGTTTATATAAAATGTGCCAACCTTTTCTACCACGATGAAAATAATGCTAATTCTGGTAACTGGGGTCTACAAAACCTTCTGACCGTACTAATCTGATTCGTCTACTTCATAATGAAATTAAACATCCCTTACTCAAAAGCCGCGTCACGATTCGAATGAATAAAGTTTTTTTTTAATAATTTTTATCTACTCACTTTATAAAATTTTTGGGTTCATCAGAAAAAATAAAATAACATCTACTTACTTATTTCCTGAAGCTCTTGTAACTCTTTGACTTGTATCAATCGTAAGTAAATTAAGCACTAATGAATTAGGCTCTGAGTTAAGCGACTCCAAAGGTGGTTGGCAGTTGGGTTGCCGATAGAGGCAAAATTACTGCTTTTTCTTGCGGCTTTTCAAGACCAAAGGTATCACTGATGCGTTGTCAGCCAGGAAATGAGAACAAGGTAAGATAGAAACTACTGGCTCTCAAGCCCCCAGCCGGAACACGACGAGTTGTTTGGTGGCTGACTCAAGTAGTAGTAGGTACATAGCTAGCCAGGAAGCCTTCACGGAAATATAATAATACCAGTAATAATATTAATGACTTAATAATAATACTAATAATATAATCCTTACACGAAGCCCTCCCACGAAACAGGCTGGTTTTTGTCGCCTCTTACGACACCTTTTTCTGCCAGCATGGCCTCAGGGGAAGTATTCTAAGCCGCCCCAATACGGCCAAATGACGACACGATGTTTTCCTTCGCCGAAGAAAATGATCTTTAATTTATAATACACACTTAAGTTGAAAGATTACAGATACGTACTGGATTTAAACACGAGTCTTCTGGGGGATAGACTAACGTTAAAACCACAAGGTTAACATGCCACGCTCATAGATACTTTTATTATTTTATCTGTACTTGCGAGCATTGATTATTACTGATTGACACATTATTCTTATTTTGTTTTGTGTTAGAAATTTTAATGGAGAACGTGCTTCAAGAATTACCTAATCGAAAAAGTTACAAACTTTTCCCATCAGACAATTGCTCTTCATTTTCTAAAATTGCATTTGATATTTTGTATATCTAACATAATAATATAAAAGGATCTCATTAGAAACTAAATTAAAATATACTTACGAGTTTCATACATACGACTATAACGATCTGTTGCTAAGTTGTTAGTAACTCCGCCTAGTAGTTGAGGAGTCCCAGGTTCAAAAAGGAGAAAGACATTTCTGTGACATCTACGGATTCAACCCCAGTACAATTTTATTATTAATTCTTTTCCCACTTCGCTTCTGGTAAATTCTTACGTTCTAATAATAATAATTTAATAATAATCTTACGTTCACAAATAGTAACCGCACTCGAAACAATTGTTACTCGTTTTTGTCAGGCGTTTTATACGTTTCCAAGTTTATGCAATACACTTAAACTTTCTCATTAATCATTCTATATATAATCGGTATTGAATCGCTATTGAAAAATCATTACTTTAAAAAAGACTGACTATTTTATATTATCTAGTAACAGATAACCATTCAATACTGAAGTACTACACTGTGCATTAGAATCGAAATTTAGAGGCATTTTTAACGACAGTAGAACCTAATTTCTTCTGAGTTCACTTATAGGATTCATAACCAGGGCGATCAATATTTGAATTAAAGTGACGTAATTAAGTCGAATTTAAGAACTTGTTAGATATCCATTGATCATTCAGAGCAAAGGACCAAGACACGATCAGAATGAGATTCAGTTATAAAAAAAAATACATAAGCAATTGAAGAAAGTCGTTTTATAAAACTAGATGTAAAGCGGTGAATTCAAAAAAGTAACCCAAAACTAATCTATACGTACACGTAGATTTGAACACGTCAGCTTTTGTGCTCGCAGTGTACCAAAGCTCTCAACACTAAGTTTTGTTTTGCCAACCATCAAAGCGCTCATTACAGTTAGTTAATTAGACCAGACTGGATCGATGTCACGTGGATACTGTGAAGAGAATAAAGTTGTAGGAAACGATGAAATTTGTGATTTAGTATCAGGGTCAATGAGCAACATTACAATATCAATTCAATCTTTCTCTACGATAACTTTGCTAATGAAAAATTATAAAGACATTGTAAAAAATTAAGAAACCCATAATGTTTAATGAGTATACTTATTTAGATCACTTATAAAAACACTCTTCTACATTGTTTTAAGACCAGTTTATGTATTATTATATCATCATCGTTATAACCCATAGCGTCCTATAGCTGTGTTCGAATCTCCTTTCAAAATAGGGGTTAGGCCATAGTCTACCAAGCTGGCCATGTGCAGTGCATACTTCACATGCCTTTGAGAACATTAGGGAGAACTCTTTGGTATGCAGCTTTCCCCACGATGATTTCCTTCAAATCATGATTTACTTTATATAATGTAGCATTAATAAGTTATTTGTTACCCTTTCTGTAATTGTATATGTCTTGTAACTCGATTACTTTAATGAATATTATTTAGCAGAAGACCTTGAAGGATATACCTCTTATAATAACTTTTTTATTTACCGGAATTGCCGCAAATGCCTGAAACCCTTAGCTTCATTCTTTATTACCCTTTCAAAATTTGATCAATTTTTGGATAGTAACATAGTAATATTATATATATTTTTCTATTTAAATTATACTTGTAGCCCGCCCCGACTTTGGTCGTATTGAACAATAAACTATGTATATATGTTTATACGGTATATAGTCTTTGTCCTTTCGAAATAATGTACCCTTTGAATGGTAAAAGAATTTTTGAAATAGGTGTTGATACCTCCGGGCTTTTTAAGGGTAATATTTGACATATAAGTACACGGGTAACCTCATGATTAACTTTACTGCCTGAAAACATCAAAAGAATTACCAGTGTGTTATCGTTCGAAAAGAAAACAGTAACCTTTTATTACTGGTTCCCTGATATGTCAACCGAAAGTCGTAAAACTTGTTTCACGATTGAATGTAAACGGTGATAGGTTGGTAGCTAAATAAAAAACCTTACCACCATGCTAAGAACCGACTGGTTCGAGTTGGGTGGCGTGCAGCCCAGCGGACCAACAAACGGAAAGAAACTGATGTCATTGCCCCGTCCATTGTTCAACATAGTTCTCCAGGGACGGGAGGCTGGTCTAGAGGCCAATGAAGATAGACGATGCAAACACCAATTTTTATCCGTTAAAATTGGCATAGCTTTAGCCAGTTCAAATAATAGTGAACATTTCATTTCGTTCTAAAGTCTGATAACTGATGACGAAGAAAACTCTTTCAATGATATCCACGTATCCAATGATGTCCTGATTTGATCGACTGATGCCCTGAAGAAAACAGCGAAACGAAATTATTTAGGGATTAAGAACTGACAGAGAGGTTCCAATTTGGAGAGGATTTTTCAGAACTACACTACGAAAGGGTAATGCTGAATAGATGAAAGCTGTATTCGAGGCCTTAGGATGACATTTAAACTTAACTTAGCCTAAAAGTTCTCCGTCAATTTTCACTGGATTAATGTAATGATAACTGATTAATGTATTTAATTTTTTGTATGGCGTCACTTATAAGAACGAACCCGTCATCTGCAACGAGTCCATAATAGAACAAAGTCAAGCATAAAAAATTAAATTTCCGTTTTAACTGAATAAAAATAAAAATAAAAAATAAAAATAAATCACGAAAATCATTTGTAAATACAGTCGTGTTTCTTTATTCACGATGTTATTAGATTTCGTCCTGACAGAACGGCTTATCCGGGCGCCTGGCAATATTGGCTATATTGCCAGTTGTAAAGAAAGCCGATCGAAATTGCTCTCAAACCCTAATTCTAGGGGATAATCCGAGCTTTTATTTTATCAAAGGCAGTTAAGCGAGTGCCTTGACCAAGTATCTGTGGAGTCTTTTCAAATACATACTGGTACATTGTCAAGAAAAATTATTGTATCATTAAATATTGAAATTTATATATCTATCTATATATTTTTGGAACTACAAAGAGCCATTCACCTAATTGTTAAATGGCTCCTACACTTATTGAACTTGTTTTTTTTTTGGTTTTGAGGGGAGTACCTTCAAAAGGTACCCGGTGCCGTGGGAGCGATACCGGGCTATGTGGGATTTTTACCGCACT